>JADBJO010011230.1:40000-66240 GCA_016801955.1 Conus betulinus
TATTGGTTTTTTTCAAGAGATAATGAAATTGGTATAACTTCTTGGTGTAATTCAGAGCTCTGGTTGGAGTTTTTCTTTTCATTGATACTTTCATCCATAAACAGATGTCGTCGGCATATTGAACTACAACTGCATCTTTCGATAACCCCCTAGGAAGATCTGAAATTAGAATATTGAACAAGATGGGGGCAATGACTGATCCCTGAGGAAGGCCCATATGAAGAGATCTAATATTGGAGTACGTATTCCCAATCCTTGTCTGTATTGATCGATTAGAAAGAAAGCTTTTGATAAAAATCAAACATATTACCCACAATACCAACTTTTCGTAACTTTGTCAGTAGTCGATTGTGCCACACTNATTGGAGTACGTACTCCTAATCTTGTCTGTATTGATCGATCAGAAAGAAAGCTTTTGATAAAATCAAACATATTACCCACAATACCAACTTTTTGTAACTTTGTCAGTAGTCGATTGTGCACACTTGGTCGTAAGCCTTTCTGACGTCAAAAAAAACGTAGCAAGAACATTCTTTCGTCTGGCAAACGGTTGCTTCATTTGAGTAGTTAGTTTTATCAGGTGATCAATGGTTGATCTACCTCTTCTAAAGCCTGCCTGATTAATTGGAATAACCTTGTACTTTTCACAATAGTGATTAAGTCTCCTTACTATAATTCTCTCCATAAGTTTACATGTGTGTGACGTTAACGCAATTGGTCTATAGCTGTTTTTATCATTCCGGGGCTTTCCTTGTTTGTGAATTGACTGTTTCCATACGTTTGGTAGTTGTCCACTTTCCCAGCATTTTTGAAAGATAAAATGTAATAAATTCAACATATTTTAGTGACAAATGACCTAACATTTCGTTAGAAATCCATCCAGCCCAACTGATGTTTTCTTGCTGCCGAGATTAGAGATACATTCTTTTAATTCTCCTATCGTAATTGCAGCATTAATAGATAGATTTCTGGTCTGTTCCGTGTCTTTATCACTAAGCTGCAACTCATGTTCTGCTCTGTACTTTCTATCTTTGTCCGACAGTCCATCGCTGCGGCTGTTATTTGCAAACATATCAGCAAAGGCTTCGGCTTTTTCGTAATTAGTTGGCAAATCACAATGAGACAATTGTACTGGATATTGTGGCAATTTACGCATTCTTCATTGTTTTCAATTTTTTCCCATACTTTTCTTAATATCTTTATGATTTGAAACTTCGTTTGTACAAAAAGATGACCAATATTCTGTTTTGGCTTCATCTATTACTCTGTTACATTTATTTTTGGCTTGTGTGTGTGTGTGTGTGTGTGTGTGTGTGTGTGTGTGTGTGTGTGAAATGAGGACTAAGTATTAGTGAAGTAAATAATTGTTTCTTCAATTCAGGAAGATGAAACAAAGACTGAAAGAAGTTGAGATAATTCATGGCAGACGATGCATGTTGTTGGGGTTACATCCCTTTCTACATACGGGTTTGTTGAAAACCGTTCGTTGTTGTTAGCAACCACAGTATGTCGGCCAACAGCCAGCGTTTTGTTTATTGAAGTTTTATTAATTGTTTAAATGGTTTAGTCTTTATCGTTTGAGTGTTGTGAACACTAGCGATGGAGTCCCACAGTCTCTCTCTGTCTTTTTGTCTTTCTGTCTCTGTCCACATCTGTGTCTGTCTGTCTGTCTATCTTTCTGTCTCTCTGCCTGTCTGTCTTCCTCTCTCTCTCCTCTCTCTCTCTCTCTCTCTCTCTCTCTCTCTCTCTCTGTCACGCGCGCGACTTCCGTTTTAAAATGGCGGACACAGCAACTGAACAGATGCTGTCCAAAGTTTTAGCAATACTAACATCAACATGGCAAGAGTGACAAGATCGAGATGCCGCGGAGGTCGGGCAACATACACAAGAACGAAAGACATGAAAGACATTGACGGGAAAAAGGTGCGTCACTTGACAAAGAAATGTTAGACCGAGACCATCAAGAAAAACAGGCTGGAACTAACACCAACGGCTGCAGTGAAAACACCAAGACAGAAACGGAAGACACAGCAAGTATCATTCGAAATCTAAAACCAGTTATTGAAAATTTATGTGATCGAGTTTTGTGTGTCTCGAAAACAGTGTAAAGAAAACAAACTGAAGAACTTGCAACGAAAGATCTGGTCGCGACGGACTTGACGGGCAACAACGAAGTTGCCGGCAGACAAAATTCTGTCGCCGTTAAGTCGTATGCAGAAGTTTGTAAGACGCAGAGATCCCCAGTCAGTCCAGCTAAGTCACTCTCGGCATTGAATGAACCAAAATCAACAATCAGCAATGAAATGTCAAAAAAAAAAAAAAAAAAAAAAAAAAAGAAAAAAAAAAAAGAAAAAAAAAAACTAAAGAAAAGAACTCGCGTACAGTTTCTGAAAAAAATGACGTCAGCGTAAAATCTGGTGACAAAAGTCTAAAAATATGCAAAAGTCTTGTGCACCAGAACGAAGAACAAGACATGCCGATGGTCACTTTTCTACACGATTCAGTGCTGAATGGAGTTGACACGGACAGACTGGGATGCTCGTATGGTTTTGATGCACTTTCCTTCAAGGCTCAGACGTCGAATGATCTGGTGAAGCAAGAGTCCTCTGCTTTTTCTTCAAAGAAATCGCCAGAAGTCATTGTCACGCACAGTGGAGTCAATGGTATTAAAAAGTCTGACCCCAAAGTCTGCGGCAAAATCTTCGCCAATTACATCAGAGTCATATCTTCCAGACATCCTAAAAAGAAAATTGTTGTCAGCAAAATCGCGCCTCAGCGAGATACTGAGATGGACAAACAAATCGTAAAACAAGACGCGACGCGTTTCGTCCTCTTTGGTCTCCTTCAGGCAAGATGAACAACACCAAGGAGAACGAAAATGAAGAATGAGCAATCACTTGTCGAATTCGTCGCAGGATGGGTCTCGACTGAAAACTTAAGAGGTCGAAACTCATCGTGTTTTGTCTTGTAGTTCGTTTGTCCATGTTTGGCGGAGTTATTGCATACACTTATTACAATTTGTTTAGCCTCCCGCCTGCAGTCGCCTCATATTGCAACTAACTATAAAGATGGATAGGTCCCACATGATTCACCACATCCCCTATCACTCCCTCATACATCAACGACCCCCACCCTGACGTAAACCATTTTTATATCTGGTGAATCAAGACAAGCTGGAACAGCCCAGAGGCTTGGCCCTGACCATGACCTCAGTGACCTCTGGCTACGTCACCATGAGAAGCAATGGGAATGGCAGCGGCGCTCACCTTCTGCAGGTAGTTGTCACAGTGCCACCCAGACACACGCTTGTCTCCAGTTTCCAGCGTCTGGCACCAGATAGGAGAGATGTCAAACGTCTATGGGTATGTCAAAGAAAACGGAGAAATAATCGAACGTTGGCATTCTTTCCTCATTGCAAGCAATTTTGCCAGAATAGTCAGACTACAGGATGCAAAGTTACATACCATGATTACAAGAGAGACTTGCAGCAATGACATGAACACAACATGCTTTCATCTTTACTTTTCCTTCTTCCCTGAAAGTACAGCGCCTGGCAAGCTGTCCAGTGGACTGGTCAACTGCTCAGTGGAACACTATTCCAGCTTTCAGCACCACCTGCACTGCAACCTGAAGACAGAGTGTGAAGATGGACGAGATGAAAAGAACACTGTCCCTTCAGCAGTGCGGACTGCAAGGGAATGGTGGCATTGTGTGGCCGTTGTTACACGTTTCTGTGGAATCTGCGGTACGGAAGAGAACTGTATGATCCGTGTTGGAATTTGGCACGAGGTGTCTTGAACTGTCCCACATGTGTTTATGATCCCTATGGTGTTATAACCAGTAAAGCAAAGAGGTTTTGGAGAATGAACTGCCTACATACAGATTTGGTTTGGAATGATCTCTCATTGCCCAGTATGTATCGGCATAGCATGCATATTAAGCGAACAGTTCATTATCATAGTTTTCGTTCTGGTACCTATCAATTGAAAGCGTATGATGGTAAAATCGCTTGTTTTATACTCGACCTGGAAGAAATGATGGCCCGCGAGTCAGGAATTGGTTGTCATCGCGCAATACCAGTCTGTGAAATCACGGTGAACAAAACTGAACAACACTCTTATCGTCCGCGGGGAGTTGTCTTGGCACGCACACCCTTTCCTTGGGCAAAAGGACAACACAGCATGACGGTGTGCCGTGACGGCCATGTGATCTACACGTTTCTTTTATGTGGTTCCAAGACACATGGCCTGTGTAGCCATGGACCTTCGCTTTGCTATTATTCTGATCGAAAATCACGTGCAAAAGGCTGGAACTCAACTGGCCTCGTCCCAGAGTCTCCTACATTCGCGTGCCGTGATGGCATCGATACCCTTTCATTCAGTCTGGTGTGCGATTCCAGAACTGACTGTCAAGATTCCAGCGATGAAATCCTTTTGTCGCCTGAAAGTTGTAGAAGAACTTTCTCATGCACAAGTGGTCAGTGTTTACCTTATGACAGGTTTGTGATCAGACATCTCACTGTCAGGATGAATCAGATGAAGATCAGTGTCAACATTTCAGACCTCAAGAATCGAGTAGAACGCGTATCCAACGCTTTACATCCCCTGCTATGATTCATTTTGATGGCATCAGACATTTTACTGTATACCAAATGAATTCCAACCAGACGTGTCCTGAGAGTCACTATCGTTGCCATGGCGAGTTCGATGACTGTCTGCCGGTGTACACACGATGCAATGGGATGTACGACTGTCTAGATCACCAAGACGAACAGGGGTGTGAGGAGATAACGTGTCCAGGATTTTATCGATGTAAACTTTCAAAGATATGCTTACATAGTGACCACATGTGTGACGGCTGGCCTCACTGTCCATTGTTTGATGACGAACTATGGTGTAATGTGACTTGTCCCGTCAATTGCCTTTGTCAAGTTCACAGTTTTTTTGTGTCCTCAAATTTTCCACGCAGAGTTCTTTCCTGAAATTAGATCTTTGGATGCCACTGGTTCGGGCATGACTGTGACTGATGTGAGGAGTAATGTCTATCTGATTCATCTGGTTCTTGTGAAATGTTATCTTACCAACTTGCCCCAAATCAGATTATCGAATCTGAGGATCCTTAACCTCAGCAGCAATAAGCTGCAGCATATCAACATGACTTCCTTTCTTCATCTAGAAAATCTGCATGAATTATCCTTGTCCCAGAATCCTATCACATCAGTCAGTTACATCGCCTCTGATGGTATCCAAAACAGTGTCCTCACAATGATAGATCTGTCATATACAAGACTGACCGTGTTTGATTTTAAAAGTCTGTGGCATTTTTCTGCCTTGCAGAAATTGAACTTGACCTTCACTACCATCCATACGGTCACCGGAACGGGTGTTCAGTTCTTACCCCTTCTCAGTGAGCTACACATGAAGGGCAGTCCAGTGAAATCTTTTCCACCTGACATCTTCAAAGGACTTCTCTATCTGAGTGTCATCTCGACGAAAAACTATAAGTTATGTTGTGTAGATACACTCTCCCTCATAACTTCGATTCTTCACTCTGTCATGCCCCGAAAGATGAAATTTCTTCGTGTGAAGATTTATTGCAGTCATGGACATACCGTGGATTTCTGTGGCTGATGGCTGGTCTGGCAGTGTCTGGTAATGTCTTCTGTTTCTTTGCTCGTGTGTTTGTGAGGAGCATGACTTCTTCAACTGGTTTCAATGTGTTCGTCACCAACCTCACGATGGCTGACTTTCTGATGGGTTTTTACATCACCATCATAGGAATCGCTGACGAAACGTTCCGTGGCAGATATCTCCGTCATGATGATGCCTGGAAGAGCAGTGTGCCCTGTAAGGGGGCTGGATTTCTGTCTTTATTGTCCAGCGAGGTGTCGGCTCTCATTATCTGCCTCATCACTTTGGATCGCTTTATTGTCTTGTGCTTTCCATTCAGTACCTTGAGATTTGAAAGAACATCGGCCGTCACGGTCGGTCTGTCTATAATCTGGCTGGTTGGCTGGTGTCTGGCCTTGCTGCCTTTACTCCCTGTGACATCACACTGGGAGTTTTACAGCCAGACAGGAATCTGTATTCCCTCTACCAGTGACGAGACAAGAGTTCAAAGGAAAACTCTATTCTTTGAGCGTGCTGATTGTCTTCAATTTTGTTCTGTTCTTATTGATTTCTGTCGGCCAGGCGTTTGTCTACTGGTCAGTACAAACAAATGCGTTAAAAGAGAACACGACACAAATATCACAAGACATGACCATAGCTCGTCGGTTAATCACCATTGCACTGACTGACTTCATGTGTTGGTTTCCTATTGGGCTGTGCGGAATGTTGGCACTGGCTCATGTTCCTATATCTGGAGAAGTGAATGTCGCCCTTGCAATATTTGTTTTACCTCTGAATTCGGCTATCAATCCCTTTATGTATACTTTCAACACCATGGCAGAAAAGCGAAGGAAAGTCAAAGAATCTAAATTGTTAAAATGGATGGAGTCAAATGCTGGTTTAATTTCATCATAACAATACATGCTGGTGAACCTGTCCTGTCAATGTAGGTCTTACATGTTCGTTTGTTTTATGCACCAGGCCTATCGGATCCCTCCTCACAATTGCTACTCACTCCATCCCCAGTAGCATTCCTCCCACACTGCTCATTCCCCTTACGCCTTATCCAGACATGTGCTGTTGAAATCCTATCAGTTCAGTCCATAAACCGCCTTGAGGTCACCCACAAGAGGAGACGCTCCACTGCTGCCATATCATTCCGGCGGTGTCCACTGCTTCCAGTTTGTGTGTGTGTGCGTGTGTGTGTGTGTGTGTGTGTGTGTGTGTGTGCGCGCGCGCGTGCGAGCGTGCGTGCGTGCGTGCGTGCGTCCGTGCGTTCGTACGTGTGCGTGCATGCGCGCATGCGTGTTTCATGTGTGCGTGCGCGCGCGCGCGCGCGCGTGCGCGCGTGTGTGTATGTGTGTGTGTGTGTGTGTGTGTGTGTGTGTTTAAAATAGTTTCATTTCTTTTGATGACAAAAGCAAACCTAAACGGAATGTCATTTTTTTTGTATTCGTCAGCACCATATGCTTGTTCATAAAAAAAATGAAAAAACGTGTTGGCAAATTTGCATATCACACCACAACTGTCATTTCCAGAAGCTAACAACCCAGAGAATTTGCAGAGAATCATGGGTCCTTTTAAAGATAACAACCCAGAGAATTTGCAGAGAATCATGGATCCTTTCAAAGATAACAACCCAGAGAACTTACAGAGAATCATGGGTCCTTTTAAAGATAACAACCCAGAGAACTTACAGAGAATCATGGGTCCTTTTAAAGATAACAACCCAGAGAATTTGCAGAGAATCATGGATCCTTTCAAAGAACAGCTGGCTGCTGTGAAATCCATAACATGGAGAAACAAGACAGTTAAACTGTTTGTTGTTTGGGGATTATGATTTTCTGCTCAAGCTGTATGGTCTGTCAGGTGCTCAGGGGACGCACCCCTGTCTCTACTGCACAGCATCAAAAAGCCAATACACTCTCCACCTCACTGTAATGAAGACAACATTACACCATTTATAGTGTGTGTGTGTGTGTGTGTGTGTGTGTGTGTGTGTGTGTGTGTGTGTGTGTGTGTGTGTAAGATGAAAAAGAATCAAGACTGTTTGATTTTGTACTTTATTACAGATCAAATTTAGGGATAGAGCTATTGAAAAAAAAAAAGAAAAAAAACCGTATTAGTTTGATGCAAAACTAGCGACTTGGGCCATGTCATGTGTGTGCAGTTTGGTGAAGTTAGCTGCATGAAACTGGTTATATTGCGCATTTTGGAGCAAACAAGCTTCAAACATTTTTGTACAGACTTTTTTTTTTATGTAGTCTGAACTGAAGCATGAATCAAACTTGTGTACTAGTTAAGTTGGGAAAGTAAACTATCCAGAAAGTGCTGGTGTGAGTTATTTTAGCACCATTTTGTGTGTGTGGTCATTGTTTAAATGCTGCGCAACCACTTGCGTACAATATTTCATACCATGCCTTTGTTATCCGTGGGAAAGTAAACCTAATCGGGTTTGCTATCAAAAGAATTGTCTGGAATTCGCCAATACAGCCGTCACAGGAGCGCATAAATATTACGTTCTTCACGACAACCACTGATTATCAAACTGACAATCCCAATTGTAACGGCCGCTCAACAATGCCGAACACACTGCTGCCAGACCGGTTGTGCACCGGCTGACCTGCATTTTGCTGAGTACAGCGCGGTTAGCTGGCTGGTAGACAGCAGCCTGCCCTGACCTTGGCCTGTGCAGCAGCAGCAGCAGAGGTGTTAACTCCCCTGCTTCGCTGAACACTAAATGACTCGCTCTGAACAGCTGTGAATGTAAAAGCTGCTCGTGTTCTATGGTCATCTAACACTAAACCATCTGTAAACATTTGAAGATGGTCCTTTTATTGATTTTCCAAATGAGCATTTACTTTTTCTTAAAGATATGGTGGATGGATCGTTTTTGTTCATTTCAGTATAGTTTGTGTCATAGTTTGCTTTGGTTTGTTCCCATTTGGGAATGGGTGGAAAGGACGGATTGATAGCTATTTTACTTTGGTTGATGTTTTGTTGGTTTTTTCTTTTTCAGAAGAGTAGGTGTGTAGGACTGAACAGATTAAGCTGATTTTATGTATTTTCCTCTTTAGCAAAATCGGACAAGACAGTGAATCATGAAAGTGCTTTACAGACAAGACAGTGAATCATGGAAGTGCTTTACAGACAAGACAGTGAATCATGTAAGTGCTTTACAGACAAAACAGTAAATCATGGAAGTGCTTGACACACAGGACAGTGAATCATGGAAGTGCCTAGCAGACAAAGGACACTGGACCATAAACGTCCTTAGCAGATAAGGAAAATGAACACTAAAAGCTCCTGGCAGACAAAGAAAACTGGATCATGAAAGTGCTTAGCTGCGAAATATAAGTGGATCATAAACGTATATAGCCGCTAACGTAAGGTGAATGATACGTTTTTAGCAACCATAGAGAAGTGAAGAATAAAAATGCTCAGCAGCCAAAGAAAAGTAAATAACAAAAATACTCATTAGCCAAGAGAAAAAAAACTGGATCGTAAAAGTGTAAGCATCAAAAAGAGGTGGATCGTGGAAGTGCTTAAGAGTCCTCGAGAAGTGGACCATAAAAATGCCTAGACACAAACAAAATGTGGAGCATGAAAGTGTTTGAGACAGGCAATGTGGAAAACTCTTTTCTGCAGGCTGAAGGTGCTAAGGCTGTTAAGTGGGGAAAGAATTGGGGGGGGGGGGGCACCATAGCGAAGTTCCAAATGTCAAGGATAGGATCGCTAAGGACAAGATACTCCTAAGCCGGGTCATCAGGATTCAAAAAATGTTATTGTGTGTGTTGTTGTTGTTCTTCAGTGTAACGTCTTCCCACTTCACGTGATTGTAGACAGATTGTGTAATGATGTCTGTGTGTGTGTGTTTGTGTGTGTGTGTGTGTGTGTGTGTGTGTGTGTGTGTGTGTGTGTGTGTGTGTGTGTGTGCGTGCGTATGTATGTGTGTGTGTACGTGTGTGTATGTATGTGTGTGTGTTTGTGTGTGTGTGTGTGTGCGCGCGCGTGTGTGTGCGCGCGCGCGCGCGCGGTGTGTGTGTGTGAGTGTGTGTACGTGTGTGTGTGTGTGTGTGTGTGTGTGTGTGCGTTTTTTTTAATAATAAGGGGTTGTTGAAAGTTAAAGATTGTGTGTGTGTGTGAGAGAGAGAGAGAGAGAGAGAGAGAGAGAGAGAGAGAGAGAGAGAGAGAGAGAGAGAGAGAGAGAGAGAGAGATCAGAGCTAAGAATTTTCACGCACGTCGGCCTGTGGCCACTGTATACGAAGATAAAAAATGGAAATGGGAGTGATGGGGCTGAGCGAGGTGGTCAAGGAGAGAGAGAGAGAGAGAGAGAGAGAGAGAGAGAGAGAGAGAGAGAGAGAAACGAACTTTTATTTTTTTTGCCAGGGTAACGAGATAAGCAGTGGCGGTATGGGTGGGTACAATGTCCATGAAACTGACAAAGATAGCTAAGCCAGTGATATGACAAAGGGGGTTACCATATTATCAGATGACGTGTCTCTGAATCTGCTCTCACTAAATATGTGTGGCATCTCATCGAAACTAACATATCCGCACTTTTTTCTTGCTGATTAAGCAACACCGTACTGCTTCTTTTCCAAAAGTAAGAAATCAAATGCAGGCCTTCACATTTCTCTTCCTGATTTCCAAGTCCTTGAACTTTTGCAGTGTGCTCTGATGTGCACTGTCCAGTTAAACCAAAATTCAGTGTGAATGATTTTATGTCAGCATAATTATCGCAACGAGTGTATATGCGTTGACGTAATGAAGTGTTTTGATGTGGAAATTCTTCATGGAAAAAATTGTGAAAATACACCAGTCCCATGTAGGCCTAAAGTGTACACAGATAAAGAATCTTCAATTATGGCAGCTTTCGATACTATAAAAACAGAGAAACAGAACAATTAAATGGCAGTTTTATCAATGCTCCTAATAGCAATTTCATTTAGAATAAACATTCTGATAAT
The DNA here is from genome assembly GCA_016801955.1 of Conus betulinus. Taxonomy (NCBI): domain Eukaryota; kingdom Metazoa; phylum Mollusca; class Gastropoda; order Neogastropoda; family Conidae; genus Conus; species Conus betulinus. The sequence continues at coordinate 50,581 of JADBJO010011230.1, forward strand.
ATAGTTTATAAAATGAATGACATTTTGAAACAGGGTGATAGTGACACGGGACCATTTCCTGATAATGTGGGAGCTAACGGGTCTGCCAAAGGCAGGGAAAGCATCGTACGTGTTTGTGAGGTAGAGAAAGAGAGGGAGAGAGATAGAAGGAGACAGACAGACAGACAGAAGGAGACAGAGGCAGACAGACAGAGAGACAGACAGACTGCCAGCAGACAAACAGACACGTCGTACGAGGACTGGTCAGGTAGTCGTCAACATTACAATCCCAACGTACGGAAGTGACTGCTTTATGAGGATTTTAATTTACATTTCAGAACACACACACACACACACACACACGCAAGCACGCACGCACGCACGCACGCACGTACGCACGCATGCACACACACTCACACACACACACACACACACACACACACACACACACACACAACACACACACACACACACACACACACACACACACACACACACACACACACACACACACACGAACGAACGAAGTCATCGCGAAGGGTCAGAAAACGCCTCTCTCTAAGAAACAACAAAACTATTTTTTTCTGTAAAACCGTGGGCCCCAAAATATAAAACTCACACAGTGGCAGTTCCACCCACTTACAGAGAGAACGAAAGACATTGATGATTGATCAGTCTTATCCTCCAATACTTTGTCAGTGCTTGAGGCATCTTAATAACCCTCTTTGGAAAAATAACGATGTGAACGGCCTTGTCACTGCCAAGTCTACTCTGTAGAAGCAGTTGTGAGTCTACACCTACACGACAACCCTGACAGTCTTTGGGCGATGCGTCATCCCAGGGAATGAAGGAACCAACACAAGAAGAGCCCCCCCCCCCCCCCCCCCCCCACCCACCCCACACACACACCCTTCTTTTTTTTTCTTTTCTGTTTTTCTAAGACAGTGTAAAAAATTTAAGACGTTCGATAAAACACACAGGTTATACTGGAATATTTGTCAGAACACTCAGACATCGACAACAACAGCAGCAACAACAACAAACTACAAGCCACTGTCTGCCAGATCTGCCACAAAGTGAGACGACTGCAGGCGGAAATCTGAATAAAGCTTAAATAAATGCTGAAGCGATCTAAGCTAAGTGAAAAAATTCGTTCATGTTCATTGTCCTATTTGTTTGTGTCTTGCCTGAAGAAGATCTAAGACTAGGTCGAAACGCGTCGTGTTTCGTCTAGTGACTCGTTTGTCCACGTTTCTCTTGGCAGTTTGCTAACATGATTTAAGATTCGCGCTGTCTGCCAGTTTTACCAAGACGATCATGCGATGAAGGTTCGCTTCAAAAAGAAAGACCTCTGCGAGGTGAGCCTTCGCACGTCGTGCACGATCTTCTACACTGAAGACACCCGCACGTGCCCCGCACCAGCAGCCGCCCCAGCCCTTTGAACAATAACGGCAACTCTGTTTCCTCTTTTCTCACATGAAAGGGCGACAACCTCACCCACAGCAACACCACTGCCAGGGGAGGCCTTGGGGTACCAGACGGTCAGCAGTGGATGGCAAACTTCAGGAGAGCTATCTGTGGGCCTGCTTCAGTGTCCGACAAAGTTGACTTTTTTTTTTATAGAAATGAGTTAGAGCTATTTAAAACCTATCAAGGCTGCAGTTTGATGGCTTTTCTATTAGTAAAAAAAAAAAAAAAGGCAAACCCGTTGTTTTCTATCAATCTTGAACAATGATTAACATGAATCAGAATAGACATAAATCTATCTGTTTATCTATTATCTATCTATCTATCTGCTTATCCCTATCTAGCTAGCTAGCCAGCTAGCTATGTTTCTATCTGCCTGCCTATCTCTCTGTTGATCAATCAATCAATCTATCAATCAATCATCTATCCATCTATCTAGCTAGCTAACTGTCTGTCTCTCCATCTATCTATCTATCTATCTATCTATGTCTGTCTGTCTGTCTATCTATCTATCTATCTTCTATCTATCTCTATCTATCCATCTATCTATCTATCTATCTATCTATCTATCTATCTGTCTCTCCATCTATCTGTCCATCTCTATCTGTCCATCTCTCTATCTATCTATCTATCTATCTATCTGTCTGTCTGTCTGTCTATCTACCAGGAACTGATTTGGACGAGGTGACAGTCCTGCTTCGGCAGCCCCTGTGGTCAGCTGGGCTACAAACAACACCCACTGAATTCAATTGTTCGGGATGTGGGGAGCGGGAGAGGGGAAGGGGAGGGATGGGAGGGGGGGAGGGAATGGGAGGGGGAGAGAAGGAAGACCTTCACATCTTTTCTTAGGACGCAGCATGGAGACCATTAATTTTGTGGTTATTTACATCGACGCATTCACTTTTTATTTTGCAGATGATTTCAGTCGTGATTTCAAAATTCTGAGCATTTTTTTGCTCCTGCGCTTCTGCTCCTCTCTGAGATGCCACGGTCCACAGGCAAAACAACGGGTGGAGTCCTGAGGTAAGTGGTAACATGAACACAACGATAGCATCACGAGTCTTCTGTAATAGGGTGACGCTGGCTGCTGACATCATGGTCATCAGACCTAATGAACACCAGCAGAGGACACACGTAGCGGCCAGAGTCTTGATCAGATGAACCGACGAAAAAAGTGGCCTTTTTAAGGGGTTAAGTACAATTCTGTACTCGGGCATATGCACGTATATAGCAATTGACAAGCTATAATAAGTAAACATGCGATAAAATTGAGGGTTGCAATTCCTGTGAACCATACGAATCCTTGATCGGGGCTGTAATGTTGAAATAAGGCCAGGCGACACAGACCTGACTGGCCAGAGAGACCCCAGTGTGACAGCCCAGGAAGGAAAGGTGTTAGTGACAACACAAGTCCACCAAACCAAATGACTGCACAAACTGCAGTTGTTGAATGTTTGTTCAGTCTCCACGAGTCGTTTGGGGCAAAAAAGGATGATTGTGTGATCCAGCATGGTGAATAAAATGACGAAAATTGGCACTTCACAGGCCAAAAGGAACAGAACACCGTTCAACTTGCAAATCACACTGTTTGTCCACGTTTCGTTATGTTGAATATACTCTCCATAAAAAGGTGGCATTTGCTATCAACGTAACTCCAGTGTGGATTCCCATACAAATGTCCGCTAAATACAAATGAACAATGATCCTTAAGAATTCACTTCCAAACAACTCTCTAAATATGACAGAAAACAAAGTCAAAAAACAAATCGATGAATTTCCGATGGCTAATGCACACACAACCCCAAAGAAAAACGGTATACAGATCAGATGGCATCAGCATGCTACATGAAGGTAGTATGGCGTGAGTTGTTGAACAAGTTCTCTCTCACTTGAATGTTCAGGAAAACAGATTGTCACAGCAAAGCCTATAGTCTGAAGAAAAAATTCCCCTTAAATGATGGGTCTTTGAAAACAAATCCACAGGAAATCGCTCAACTGGGACCGCCTGTAAGTCCAGCTCAGTCAACTGAGGCATGTTTTTGAAGCCCACTCTGCCGATTGCCTTTGTGGAAGAAAAAGATAAATTCAAGTACTCAAGATGGGGTAGGTATATAGACACTTCATCATTTAGTGTACTAATACATGTCTTCGAGATGTCCACCCTTTTCAGAATATACGGAACAATCTTTCGAAGTATATTTGTTATCTTCTGTAAAGGATTCTTCGACAAAATAACCGTTTTCAAACTTGGCAGATCGATAAAAATATCCAAATCAAGTTTTTCTACTTTGTTGTAGGAAAGATCGAGAAACCGCAAGTTGCTGAGTTTTACACCAGAAATATCCTGCATGAAACAGTGAGGCAGACTCAGATAAGTTAAGGAATCACTTTTCCTTAAATCGGCCAATGATATGCCGGAGCCTGGTGCGTCTAAATAGCGAAGCTGAGGGAAGCGGTCAGCAGGAAACGATTTTCTACACAGAAAGGACAGTCCTTGACACCGGCAGCTCTCAGGACAGATGACGTCACACACCAGCTCATCATCCTCCAAAGGGCACTGTGCCAGTCCATCACACAGGTGATCTTCATGCACACACACTGTGGAACCTCTACACCGATAATAATCAGGGCAAGTCACACTCTCACAGTTTTGTTCATCTTCGCCGTAGACACAGTCAGATAGTCCGTTGCATTGGGTGTAGACAGGGAGACAGTACAGCACTCTGCTGTGCATTGGTAATGAGTGTCTGGACAAGATTCGTCATCTTTCATCACCTGCTGAGTAAAGTATCCAGTACCATCTAAGTGATGTAAAATGTTTGCACTGAGACATCTCGTTTTGCTTGGAAAATAGACTGTCCCTTCTTCTGGACAGTCTAATTCATCAGAATCGTCGAAACAGTCTGAATGCTCATTGCAATGCTGACTCCACAATATACACCCAGAGTCAGAGCACAAATACCCATTACATGAAGGATGTTAGACAAAATGACTCATCACTGTTATCTGGACAGTCCTGTCTCAAATCACAAACCAAAGTGTGATGTATTGTTGTGGTGACGTCATCACACTTAAATGTGGCGTACGTATTTTCATGCGGAACATCAAAGGGAGATAACTGTGAATTCGGCATATCACTGACATTCATAGCCACGTGAAAATGTGAAAGAGACATGTAACAGCTTCTATCCAGGATGGAAATAAAAAATCCATGGGTCACGTGTTTATGTGGACAAACAAGTAGAGCCTGCTGGGTGTTTATGAGAATGAACTTTGGAACGTGCAAACGAGCTAGAAACGCTTCAGAAGGAAGCAGTCTGGGTGAGCTGTACCCAATTTCACAAATGGCGGAATATATATAAGGATTACTGACTGCATAAGAGTTGTGGTAAGTTCCATTAATATAAGCTCACCTACATGGTTTATCCTTGAGGGACGGTATGGACTGTGTAGACGGAAGTGATTCATGTTGTAGATCAGCGTGTTGTTAGACCATTTGCGAAACTTGCTGTATATGAATGGCACTTTGTACCAGCCTGAGATGTAACCGAGCAAAATGTGGACACGCGTATAGTACTTGAAGATGTATAGCAGGTCCTCTTGTTCCTGCCTGGTTTTGATTGAAACCAGCGTCCCACCCATGGCTCTGCAGCGATATTCAAAAAAAGAAAAATGGGGTAAAAAGCACTGGTCGGACCACCGTTAAACATTTGTTGCGTGAAGCCACCAGACCCTGGCAGGAAGGACTGCTGAAGGGACAGTGCTCTGTTTCATCCCTTCCATCAGCACACTCCGTCTTCAGGTTACAGTCCAGATGGTCCTGAAAGTGAGGATAATGAGCCACGGAACAATTGAACAAACCGCTGGACAGCTTGTGAGGTTGGGCGTCCTCAGACAGAGCAGAAAAATAGAGTCGGGTGTTTGTATCGAGTCCGGATTTGACCTCGAGCTGAACGTGAATGGTGGATGCAGGGAAAATCCTTGCTGGTGTAAAAGGGGACCCACACACCCCCTCCACCTTGGCCACAGCCTCACCTGCTTTCTGATAGTGGACTTGAAACATTCTTTTTCTTCTGCGACGCAATCATCCATAGAGCCTGACTGCTGAAAACTGATCATTATTACGTACCCAGGAGACCATTTCAGCTCGCAAACAAAGCCGCTCAAATAGTACAGTCGGGACTATCACATAGCCAGAATGATGTGATGTGTGTTTTTTATAACAAAAGTTTTAAATTCAACATTAACGAAATCCATTTTCACCACAGGATTGTTGCTGTGAGCCACGTGGTAATCACCAGACAGGTAGAATAGTTCTTCAGGCCCGTGGCAATCGCACACCACATAAGATTTCGGAACCTATCATGAGTCACTTTGGTTCCCCAGTGCTTGCCGTCACACCAGTATGCCAGGCGCTGAAGATCAAGTCTGAGGGCTCCATCTTCTGCGTCTTGTGCACGAATATTACAGAAAGAAGAGGAACCGCCACACACACCATACACCACTCCCTGGTGAGCTGTGGGTCGGGGCAAGTCCTGACAGTCTGCAGCATTAACTTGCAGCATCGTGTACTCTGTTTGGTTCTGACGAAGGAAATAGTCAACACCTGGACACACTGTCCTGATGCTGGTGATGTTGACGTTGACGATGTCTGTTGCACTCTGATCTGTGATCAAACCATGTCCAGGACGGGAGGAATCGTGATGGTATTGCTTAAATGAACTAAGCGTAGTATATTTGTCTGGCTTAATACACCAAGGTTACCTCTGCACTGATACACGCATATGGCCACCCATGCATCCATCAAATATTCCGTTCTCTCTCGGGATTGGTGTTACGAATTTGTTTTCTCTTTTGACACGATCGGGAACAAGAAATATTGCTTCTGCTCTATTTGTAATCACATATGAAGATCCAAATGCACCTAAAATATATGATAGAAACACAAGAGATCAACACTTCCTAATCCCGAGTTGTATGCTATAATGGTTGATTGCCTGGCCCGGTGCACACACACACACACACACACACACACACACACACACACACACACACACACACACACACACACACATATCACAGTTCTCAAACAGGTCACTGCAAAATGCTTCTGCACCGGGTGATGGCGTCGCCTTACGTTGTCTGGCACCAGGTTTCAGGACTGGGTCTCTGTGGTCATCTTTAGGGACCCTTTTTCAACGTCGAAGTCTTCTTCTTCATTTTTTTTTCTTCCCCCACCTCTAGCTTTTGAACTTTGCTTAAACGAGGAAATCTTCTGCTTCCATGCTTCGTCCTTCACTTGTGGCTCTTGGACTTTTTTTTCTCAGCTTGTCTTTGATGATTAACCCCATGCGTTAAAGATCTGGCTTCCACGTCTGTCGGCCAGATCACGTTCTTTCGAACCCTAATCTGTCCAGCTTTCCTTCTTTTCCCTATGTCGTGTTCTTTTTCTCCCCGTTCCTTTTCGTTTTTCTCTTTTCTTCTCTCAACGTCCAGTTTGTCTTTTTTTTTTTTTTGGAATCTCATCCACGTTGCCTGTATCACCATGTTCACAAAATCCACATTGAGTTCATCTCTAACTTCATTCTTCCACACGTTAGCACCTACACAATTCCCACATAATAGCCTAGCAAACGACCACTTCTCACCAAATGGACATCGAAAATTCTCGACGACATCTAAGGTCACTAACAAGATTGTGGCTTATATGAAGCTAAATGGATTAGTCTGTCAACCGAAAAAAAAAAATATAATTATTTTTAACAGTGGATCTAACCCTGAAAGTATGCGTGTTTTTTACATTGGATGATACACCTCTTAAGTACGTAACGGAGATTAAATTTCTAGGAGTTTATTTTACATCTAAATTATCATGGAAGTTTATATCGAATATGTATTAACAAAGGCGAGAAAAACATTAAACTTTTCTGAAAATTATTTCTAAAGAAAAGTGGGGGCAAGATCCAGCTACTTTGATTCTCTATGTAAATCTTTAATGAGATCAAAATAACTTATGCCCAAGAAATATTCTTTAACGCGCCAAAATATCTATTACAAAAACCGCAAAGTATTAAATGTAAGGCACTGAAATTAGTCCTTGGACTTCCTGTGCACGCATCATCGTCACGTACATATTATGAAGCTCAGGTACTTCCTCTAGATGATTATAGAGATTTAACATGTTGTAAGTTTGTTATTAAAAGTACAGCTAGAAAAACACATATTGAATCAGATATATAGGTGAAACTTGATGCTTTCAAAATAAAATATTTTAAAAACATAGTGTGTTTATGTGAAAAGATCATATTGTTACATGTCAAGACATGAAAAAAAAATTCCAGTGTTGAGGCAAAATAGTGCACAGGCCATCTTTGAGTCACCAACTCTAACATACGAGTTTTTTGTATATGCTTAGAGTGCAACCCATTGGGGAAGTATTTATAGGTTTCTTTTTTTTTTTTTTTTTTTTTTTTTTTTGGGGTGGGGGGGGGGTTGAGGGATATGTGTGGGGGAGGGAAGATGGAATAATGTACATAGCTCAGAAGATACAAGGACTGAGAAAGGTTAAGTTTCTGTGCCTTGATGTGTTTGTTAATTAGTTTTGTTAAAATTTTAACTTTTCTTTTCCTTTGAAACTTATTTGAAAATTTTAAGTGTTTTGTAATTACCATTATTATTCACATAAGCACTCAATATAAGCACACTCATATGCACACACACATACTCAAACACACTCACATATGTATATACACACACACACACACACAAGCACGCGCATATGCACACATACGTGGGCATGCTCAAGCATAAGCACATACACTCTTTCTTTCCCTATCTCTCTCTATCGCACGATTTTTAAAAAATCTTCTAATATCACGATTAGTGGAAAGACGTTAAATGATCACACACACACACACACACACACCACACACACACACACACACACACACACACACACACGTACATGCAAAGCTGACTATCCGCTTTTTCTTATTAATGGAAGATCTATTATGAAACATCAGGAACACACACACACACACACACACACACACACACACACACACACACACACACACACACACACACACGTGTATTTTACACACATGCACACTCTCTAAGTTTAAGTATATGCTTTTTATGAGTGAAATAAAAAAAAAAGACAAAGCCGCTCGTGCCCATGACATAAAAGAAATGAAGCCTATAAACGTTAATTAAAATGGTACGGTGGGGTAATGTTGCTTATAGCCAGCCGACCACAAAGCGCATATTAAGGTTGTCACTGCGTTGAAGTCAACTCACACTCATTCATTCACACAGCTCCTTAAAATGCATCTTCTAAAAACCCACCTGAATTTTTTATTCAAAAGATCAGATAAAAAAAAGTTAATCTCTTTCAAAAATTCAAAGATCCCATCGGGTGAAACATCTCTGAACAAGGTTTTCATGGAATCTGCTGTAAATGGTTGTGTCTCACATCATGCAAGTCCCAACACTCAAAAGAATATTTTCTTTGAAGTGGTAATTGTAAAAAACCCTGATGAGAATACGTGAATATTCCAGTTTCAAAAAAGAAAAAAAAAAAAGTTTTTTTTTTATTTTGTCTGCACAGTGTTAGTTATCTTCGGTTCTGTACATTCTCGATTGCTACAGTGTGACTGCCGTTTGATCACAGATGCTGACCACAGAACTTATTTCAGCTCTTCTTTCTCAAATCTTACTGGGCACAGTCTGGGTATAAGCATCGGACGCAGTTTCAATTGCCAAAATTCATTGTCCAGGCAGAACAGAAACTTTTCCAAAGAAGAAAAATTGTTCTGTTGCCACTTTTCAAAAAACAAAAAAATGGAATGTAAGGTTTCTTTCTGTACCAAAGTATTAAAACTGAAATCTTTTTTTTTTTGATAGAAAAGGGGTACGTTACCGTCCCAAACGCAGACAGATCACAGGACAAAACACAATGCATTTTGACAGTGCAGTGCCACAGCTATTTTGCGCGCCGAATATGAGAAGATAAGTGGTTGCTTGTTCTTCGTTTTCACTGTCCTAAATGTTATTTCTGTTTGTCAGAAGAAGACCCAAGAGGTCGAAATGCATTGTGTTTTGACCTGTCATCTGTTTGTCTCCATCTGTGGCGGTAACTACCCCCTTTCCGTTTTAAAATGTTGCTTCATTTTCAGCCCTCAGTCACTTCCATTTGAACCTCAAATCATTTTGTTGACCCTGAACTCCTTGGCACGTTATCACCTGCGTAACAATGCATCATATTTGCATTTTGGTGGTGGAACATCGAACACATTGCATCTTAATTATCCACACTTATTATGTAAGATATGATACCAAGAAAAATACGCATACGCACAGAAATACATAGGCGTGCGCGCATGCGCGCACGCGCGCGCGCACACGCACACACGCACCCACACACACACACACACACACACACACACACACACACACACACACACACACACACACACACACACACACACACACACACGTAACTCACACTAACACGTAAACTCACACTCACGCACGCATACATGCACACATGCACGAACACAAACACACATATAAACACATGCGCGTCTCTCTCTCTCTCTCTCTCTCTCTCTCTCTCTCTCTCTCTCTCTCTCTCACACACTCACACACACACACACACACACACACACACACACACACACACATGCACGCACGCATGCATACACGCACGCACACACACACACACGCGCGCGAGCACACACACACTGCCTGGTACACACACACACACACACACACACACACACACACACACACACACACACACACACACACACACAGACTGATGCACACACATGGTCATGTACGAAAGTGTATGCATTCCGCTGAGAGTGATTTATGATTTGTGAGAGTGGTACACAGCGAGCGGAAAAGGAAGGGGCAGAGTGCAATGAGGTATGAGACAGGGAGCTGCACGCAAACCTTGATTTATTGCCAGCGCGTGCAATTTCTAGTTTATAAAGAACGCAATGGAGAGAGAGAGAGACAGAGACAGAGAGAGAGAGAGAGAGAGAGAGAGACACAGACAGACATTGACAAGGGGGGAGAGGTAACAGAACAAAAACATTTCCCTCTTCCTTCCTGCAAACAAATAGTACACTTTCATTCCTAGTGTGTATCAAATCCAAAGTTAACAAAAAACAAATAATCTCTTATAATGTATTATCTTAAATTTCACTATCCTTCATCTGTCTAATTTTCAATGCTTCCGCGATGAATTTCGCAACTGATTTAATTACAAGTTCATCACCTGATGATAACACGCCAGCGACATTTTGTCTTTTCGCTATATCTAACTGGAAAAATGAACAATTTGTCCGCACTTAAATATAAGCAGTACAGTGGAACAGAAAGTGTTCTTCGTCATCAATAATATGTCTACATGCAGGACAAGGAGGTTCTGTGGATGTTTCGATTCAAACCATCTTTTGTTCGCATTAAAACCTAAAGTTCTCAACCTAAATCTTGCGTAATTATATTCTGTGCCATTATCTGTTATGACATTGAGAAACTTTTCAGAATGGAACACATTCTTAAATGAGAAAAACCAGCGAAATTTTTCTTTAGTGAGTGCCAATTCTGTCTAAAAGAACAAATAAGCCTGTCTTTAAATTCCACAGTGAACTGTTGCTCATTTCCTACTTTCTGGGTCATCCACACTATTCCAAAACCCTGTTCTGGAAAGACTTTCTTTACTTTATAAGCCCAGTTTTCTTTACCTTTTCCATTTCTAGAAGCATCATATCATAGGCTTGCCTGCTCAAACGGGACTGGGGTAGCTTCAAGATCTTCAACCAATACTTAATACATTTCACAAATGTACTTATATACAAAGGGTATCTGCCCATTTCTCCATATAAAACGGTGCTGGGTGAATGAATAGGTACTTGAAGGAAACGCTTCATAGCATACGTATGTACTTTTTCCATCAGCGAATTTTCATGTAAGCCCCAAATTTCAGCTGCATAAGTAAGAAGAGGTTTATCTGTGTATCAAACATTTTCCAAATATACCACAGTCTGTACAGTTCAGTTTTCTCAGGGATTTCAGAATTTCAATAGTACCTTTTTCCCTTTCATCAGAGATTCTTCCCATGCGTAACGGAAAGTTAATTTTTGTTGAAAATATAGAGAGAGAGAGAGAGAGAGAGAGAGAGAGACGGCAAGTATTCGAGTTTAAGCGCGTGCGCTCTACTGATAATCATTTTGATCTATTAATCACTAGCATCTAAGAAATGTGTTCTGAGTGATTTCAAAAATCTGCTGATGTGCGACTCAGTTGATACTTAAATATTTTGAACCTTCATTGCAGGAATGTTTTAAAAGAATGTTGTGGGTTACTAAACCATTGGTCTTTTCATTTATGCCTGAAATCTATTTATACTTAATTACTGACATACGATAATTTTTCCCGACGGATGTCTTAACCTTACATGGTGGGCGTTTTTTTACACGGACATGACAGGTGCTTCACCCTGATATGGCATTGGCTTTACCTTGAGTTGACATTTGCTTTACCCTGATATGTTAGTCGCTTTTACCCTGATGTGGCATTGGCTTTACCCTGATATGACAAACGCTTTACCCTGATATATGCATTGGCTTTACCTGGATATGGCTTTTGGTTTTACTCTGATATGGCATTGGCTTTACCTGATATGGCATTTGGCTTTACCCTGATACGGCATTTGCTTTACCCTGATATGGCATTTGCTTTACCCTGATATGGCATTTGCTTTACACTGATATGGCTTTTGCTTTACTCTGATATGGCATTTGCTTTACCCTGTTATGGCATTTGCTTTATCCTGATATGGCATTTGCTTTACCCTGATACGGCATTTGCTTTACTCTGATATGGCATTTGCTTAACCTGATATGGCATTTGCTTTACCTGATATTGTATTTGCTTTACACTGATATGGCATTTGCTTTACACTGATATGCCATTTGTTTTCCCCTGATATGGCATTGGCTTTACCTGGATATGGCACTTGCTTTACACTGATGTGGCATTGGGCTTTACATGGATATGGCATTTGCTTTACACTGATTTGGCATTTGCTTTCACCTGATATGGCATTCGCTTTACACTGATATGGCATTTGTTTTCCCCTGATATGGCATTGGTTTTACCCTGATATGGCACTTGCTTTACCCTGATATGCCATTCGCTTTCCCCTAATATAGCATTGGCTTTACCCTGATATGGCATTGGCTTTACCTGGATATGGCACTTGCTTTACACTGATGTGGCATTGTCTTTACCTGGATACGGCATTTGCTCTATCCTCATAAGGCATTCGCTTTAGCCTAATATGGGATTCGCTTTAGCCTGATAGAGCATTCATTTTACCTTAACATGACATTCGTTTTACTCTGGAATGATAGACGCTTTACCCTGACATGCTAGGCACTATACCCTAACATAGTGGGTACTGCGCCCTGACATGGTGAGTACTTTATCGTGCCACAGTGGTCGCTTTACCCTGACATGCTAGGCACTATACCCTAACATGATGGGTACTTACGCCCTGACATGGTGAGTACTTTATCGTGCCACATGTGGTCGCTTACTTTATCTGACTTGCTAGGCACTATACCTAACATAGTGGGTACTGCGCCCTGACATGGTGAGTACTTTATCGTGCCACAGTGGTGGGCGCTTTACCCTGACATGGTCTAGTGGCCATGATGGGCGCTTACTCTGACATGGTGATACTTTACACTGATGTGGTGGGTACGCTTTATCCTGCCTTGAAGCGAGCTTTACCCTGACATGGTAGGTGCTCTCTATCTTGACATGTAGGCACTTTATCCTGCCATGGTGGGGAAGATATTTACCCTGACATGGTGGATGCATTACCATGACATGGTAGATACTTAACCAGGTCATGGTGGGCGCTTTAACCTGAAACCCTTTATGGCATGATAGGCGCTTTATCCCACCTTGGTGGGTGCTTCTTTATCCCTCACATGGTGGGTGCTTCAACCCTGACATGGAAGATATTTTACCCAGCATGGTGTGTGCTTTACCCTAACATGAAATGAAATGGCTAGGCACTTTATCCTGTCATGGTGTGCGCTCTTTAACCTGACACTGGTTAGGTACTTTATCCTGCCATGGTGTGCGCTTTACCCTAACATAATGGCTACTTTATTCTGCCATGGTGTGCGCTTTACCCTAACATAATGGCTACTTTATTCTGCCATGGTGTGTGCGCTTTACCCTAACATAATGGCTACTTTATTCTGACATGGTGGGGGGGCTTATTCTGCCATACTTGGTACTTTATCCTGACATGGTTGGCGCCTTACCCTGATATGATACATATTTTATACAGACATGGAGGGTGTTTTATCCTGACATGTTAGGTACTTTACCTTGACATGTTGGGTACTTTACTCTGATATGGTAGGTATTTTTACTCTCTCATTGTGGGTACTTTATCCTGACATGGTTGGTACTTAAGCTCGACATGGTAGACACTTTTACCCGGTCATGGTGTGAGCTTTACCCTGATATGATAGACACTTTATCCTGCCATGGTGGGCATATACCCTGACATGGTGGGTACTTTACCCTGATATGTACCCTGACTCTGTCATGATACTTTACCCTGACATGTTGGGTACCTTATCTTGCCATGGTAGGGGCTTTATCCTGCCATGATAGGATACTTCACCTGACATGGTGGGTACTTTACCTTGACATGGTCGGGGCCTGCCATAGTGGGTACTTTATCCTGACATGGTAGGCATTTTATCCTCCCACGGTGGGGTCTTTATCCTGCCATAGCGGGCACTTTTTCCTGACATGGTGGGCGCTTTCATCCTGACATGATGGGTACTTTACCCTGACATGGTGTGTACTTTATCGTGACATGGTTGGCGCTTTACCCTGACATGATAAGCACTTATCCTGCCACGGTGGGCGCTGCATCTGACATGGGGGCACTTTACCCTGTCAGGGTGTGACTACTCTACCCTGACATGGTGAGTACTTTACCCTGACATGATAGGTACTTTACCCTGATGTGGTGGGCGCTTTTACCCTGACATGGTAGGTACTTTACCCTGACATGGTAGGTTTTTACCCTGACATGGTGGAAACTTTACCCTGACATGGTAGGTACTTTACCCTGACATGGTAGGGTTTTTTTTACCCTGCCATGGTGGGTACTTTACCCTGACATGATAAGTACTTTCAACCTGCCATGGGGTACGTTTTTACCCCTGACAGGATGACTACTCTATCCTCTCATGATGTGCGCTTTACCCCCGACATGGTAGATACTTTACCTGCCATGGTGGGCGTTTTACCCTGACATGGTACGTACTTTTACTCTGGCATGATGGTTCTTACCTGACATGATACGTACTTTACCCTGCTATGGTGTGCACTTAAACCGTTGACAGGGTAGATACTTAACAATGACATAGTGGGTATTTTTCCATGACATGGTAGGTACTTAACCCTGACTGATGTGCACTTTACCCTGGCATGGTGGGTACTTTACGTGACATGGTGGATACTTTACCGTGACATGGTGGGTATTTGCCTGCCGTGACATGGTGGGTACATTAGCTGCCATGTCCACTGTCTTCTTTGGGCCGTTAGACTATCTTAAGGACGGAGAAAGTGACGCTTCTGAATGTAGGGTGTAAGACGGATATGCAGTGCTGAGGCATCTGTTTGTTTTAACAGACAGTAACTGGACATTTTCACATCATAACTATACTGTGTGTGTGGTGTGTGTGT
This sequence comes from Conus betulinus, assembly GCA_016801955.1. Classification (NCBI taxonomy): domain Eukaryota; kingdom Metazoa; phylum Mollusca; class Gastropoda; order Neogastropoda; family Conidae; genus Conus; species Conus betulinus. The sequence continues at coordinate 65,824 of JADBJO010011230.1, forward strand.
GTGTGTGTGTGTCTGGTGTGTGTGTCTGTGTCTGTGTGTGTTGTCTGTGTATCTTTATCTATATCTATCTATTTATCTGTCCCCTATCTATCTTTCTATCTATCTATCTATCTATCTATCTATCTATCTATCTATCTATCTATCTATCTGTTCATCTATCTATCTAAATGCATCTACATGCGTGTCTGTCTATGTGTTTGTGTGTGTGTGTGTGTGTGCGTTGTGTGTGTGTGTGTGTGTGTGTGTGTGTGTGTGTGTGTGTGTGTGTGTGTTTCAAATTTAATGTCTATCCACTCTGGGTTATGTTTAACGAAAAAAAACAGTCATAACCTCATCAACCCCAAACAAAGAAACCATCCAGCCAAACCCTAATGATAAAACTAGAAAACTACAAATGCTTTTGATGTGGAGAGAAGA
>JADBJO010011231.1:0-2500 GCA_016801955.1 Conus betulinus
CCTTTCCACGCCCCCCCCCCCCCCCCCCCCCCACACACACTTTAACTACAATATTCGTATCATTGCCCCGCCCTCTATGTGTGGTGTGGTGTGTGTGTGTGTGCGCGCGCGCGCGCGAGAGCGTGTGTGTCCACGCAGGCGCTCGTGCGTTTGGGTGTTTGTGAGCATGTACACATTGCCGTGAGCTCAGAACAATAATGGTTTCTCGTGCGTGGTTCTCATTTTTCTTCGTCCTCCATGAAACAGGCACCTGGTGGAAGTTTTTCTTTTCCGGCTTCTCCGAACGTGAACCCCCACCCCCACCCCCCTGCACGCTCTCTCTCTCTCTCTCTCTCTCTCTCTTGCTCTCACTCTCTCACGTTGCATATGTCAAGATCGTGGTCTGTGGTAGCAATCAAATTATGGTCAACCTATGTGTCAATCCGCACCCTTTGGCCCCCTCACACTCCCATCCTAATTTTATGTTTCTTATTGATGAAATGTTTTTATGCTCAACGTTTCATTTTAAAGTTAAAACATTCTAAATAAGGTGTATGATAAAGGAAGTTTTAAAAATCAACAGATCTGTTTCGAGCCAGCGCTCTCGTCAGGATGGTTTTGGGGCGCCTACTGCCGGTGTTATATGGCCTGATGTCACTGTTTGCACGTGCGGGTTGGCTGCACGTATTGTTCGTAATTTTTGAAATGTTTGTTGTATGGTGAGCCCTTTTATGATTTTCCAGGATATGTTATAGTTTATTTTTTTGTCTTTAAGTCTCCAAATATATTTGCTCAGTTCTGTTTGGTTATTTGTATTTTTCTTTGTTGAATGACTGCATGTTTATGGTTTGCGTATCTGTTTTGAAGTGATTTTCAGTGATCCTTATGTATGTTTTCTTTTTTCATTTTCTGATGTCACAGTGGCTTGGTACAATGTTGTTATAGAGCATTTGTTGCTTAAGGGACACTGTTCTTTTTTTAGCACAATTGCAGGATTTCCTTTCTTCACCCTTCTTTGCTGTGTTGCTTTTGCATTTTGTTGGATGAATCAATTATATATTTTAAGGTTAGGCATGCATGCATGAATATGATAGTTTTGATGGGGTGTTCTTGTTGAATATTTTGGACAATTTGTGTGTTTCTTTGGGAAGGATTGCTGTTCAAAATTTTGAAAAATTCTTTCCTACGTTTGTTTTTTACTCGTCCATCATATGGAGGTTGTACCATGTGATTTTCCTTTTCCTGCTTTTTTTGTTTTTGTTCATGTTGTTATCTGGGTGTATTGTAGTTTGTAGCTGTAACCACTTTCTTGCAATGCCTCTTGGTATCTCTGCTGCTGCATTGTTGAATACTCTTTCATTATGTGACAGATTAGATAATCTCTTGTTTATGCATTGGGTTATGGGTTTTTAGTATAGATGGTGGGTGGTTGCTATTGATGTTTACAAATGGGTGGTGTCATTAGGTAGTTTCTTATGGTTTTATATATGTGGTTGTTGAGGTCAAGTGTTATGTCTAAGTAGTTCACTACTTTTTGTTTGCTTCGATGGTGATTTTTAAGTATGGTTTTGGAAAAATTTTTGCATAGTTCTTTTTTTCTTGGTTTTCAATGGGTTCTTGGATTGTTTGTTTAGCGCAGCGAGGGCCGTCGTCTCTGTACAGTCCGACTTGTTTTCCGAGTTGCTTTTGGATGTTGGATAGTATAAACAGTCCGACTAGTTCGCATGTTTCGGCACCGTCATACGATCCCATGTCACATCAAATGTTGAGTTTTTATTCGTTTTTTTGATCCATGTATCATTTCTGCTGTAAAGTTTTCTTGGTGTGGAAAATGATTTCCATTTCTGACCCTGTTATGTCTGTGTGTTTATTAGCAAATTTTTCAGAGCTTTAGTGAGTAGCTCTTCGTCTATGGATGGGTAGAAGTCTACTATGTCGAATGTGATGAATACTGTGTTCTTCTGTTTGTTAAGGTTTTTGAACCATTGGATAACTTCCTATGTGTTGTTCTTCAAGAGGTTGTGTATTCAGTGTTTGATTTTATGTTTTTTTTATTGCTTTTTCTAAGATTTCTTACTGTATTTTGCCCAGTTCAGATTTAGATGGGTTTATTAGTCTACATGTTGGGTGTTGTGGAAATTGGGTTTATGGTCTTTAAGGGTTATGAAGGCTTCTTTTATTGCAGTTGTTTCCACCCTGTCACCTAGATCCATGTGGTGTAACCTTAACAAAACAGAAGAACACAGTATTCATCACATTCGACATAGTAGACTTCCACCCATCCATAGACGAAGAGCTACTCACTAAAGCTCTGAAATTTGCTAATAAACACACACAGACATAACAGGGTCAGAAATGGAAATCATTTTCCACACCAAGAAAACTTTACTCTACAGCAGAAATGATACATGGATCAAGGAAAACGAATAAAAACTCAACATTTGATGTGACCATGGGATCGTATGACGGTGGCCGAAACATGCGAACTAGTCGGACTGTTTATACTATCCAACATTCAAAG
>JADBJO010011231.1:7500-35000 GCA_016801955.1 Conus betulinus
ACAAACCAAACGGTGTTTGGAACGCTGTTTTATGCCTATCTCCTGCAGCCATAGGAATTTGCCAGTATCCTTTTTTGTCAATCGATTTTGACAAAGTACTCTGATTTTGACAACTGACAGAACAACTCCTCAATATCTGGAATGGGCCCAGAATCGAATACAGTGATTTTGTTGAGGGCACGGTAATCTATACAGATCTCTGACCGAGCCATCTGGCTTTCCCACCAGTACGACAGAAGCACTGTAGGGTGAAGTAGAAGCCTCAATAACACCTAACTCAAGCATGACCTTGAGCTCTCTCTCCACAACCTGACGCTTAGCAAATGGAAGGGGATATGCTTTTATCCACACTGGTGTGTCTGAAGTCAAGTTGATCACATGAGGATCCACGTTAACAGCCTCACCTGGTTTATCTGTAAGGACATCCGAGAAGTCACGTAATAAAGAAGTCAGCTGTTGCTTCTGAGAAGCAGAAAGGTCAGGATTAATGTGAACATCCTTGTATGACTCACCTTTCACAGAAAGGGGTGGGTAACACAACTCCATCGTCTGATACATCTTCAACAACACCCACCACAGAAAAGGCAATGGTAGGGGACGGTGTAGACAATGGAGTGATATACATATCTTTGGACTGAGCTGAGTGACCTGGGACTCAGTGGCAACACAATGAACCGGCAGAACAGAGCTTATCTCAAAATCTGATCCTGAAGAAGGGTGTCGACAGTCAGACAAGACAAGACAAGACAAGACAAATTCTTTAATTTCGAGGGTGATAGATAAGCAAGTTCATGCTTTTTTACATCTAGCCCTCGCCCAAGAGGGGAACACACACAAAAAGAAAGAAATCGCGAAATGAAAATGAACAAACGACACACACATACACACACAAAACAAACAAAACAAACAAACAAGAGATTGAACACGCACACACAAAAATCGAAAATACAGAAAATGGAAATAACATCAAAGAAACGTAACACACTTCCTTTTTAACAATCCCCACCCAGAAAACGCCCCTCCCCCAAACACCCACCCAAATACTTGTACACTTTCGCAAACAAGCAACATATAAACATATATAGTAAGCGGCGGGGTGAAGATAGAGAGGGGGATGGGGTGGAGAGAAGTGGAGAGAGGGACATCAAATTGATGCAGACATTGCATCTGTCCATATACAAACGCAGCATGTTGATATGGAAAACTTTATCCTTGCCGTCCATGTCAATGACATAGTTAACTGGAGAGCGTTTCTCTTTTACAACATATGGTCCTTTCCATGAAACCTTCAGTTTATTGTGCTCGTCCATTAGCAAAACTAACACTTTGTCTTTAACAGCCAAAGAACGAGGCTTAGATTTCCTGTCAGCAAACACTTTGTATTTGTCGGTGCTCTTGTCAGATGTTTGTTGCGCTATCTTGCAACTGTCCAAGATGCGATTGTGTAGGTCATACACATATTGGTACACATTTTTTGTCTTCAGGACTGGACTCCCTGCCAGTCCAACAGCTAGCAAGTAAAGAAAGGGGCCCGCAAGGAGAATGTCCGAACAACAGCTCAAACGGCGAAAATCCCAAAGTGGCGTTGGGCAACTCACGGTAAGCAAACAGGACTGCTGTAGTAGAAAGAAACTCATGGAGAGCGTGGCAGCAGAGAGTCCTCAGAAGAGAAGCCCCCTTCAAGGGAGTGTTTCGGCCCTTATCTCCTGACACTCTAGGGGGTTGGGCCACACCCTCTTGTAGATCTGAGCTGCCTCCATCTGTTCTCATATGGCACCGTGAGCTCGATCATGATCAGCTGCTTGGTTGACTGAGAGTGTAATACTATGTCTGGTCTCATGCCACTCTTGCTGATAATCTCTGGGTGACTATTCCATTCTGGGAGGTCTGCTGTGCACTCCCAGTCATCTACCCCGTCCCAGCAGACTCTGCCTGTATGTTCCGAGTGGCACTGTTGTTCTTGGCCATGATTCGCCGCCTCCTGCCGTGAAGAATGTTGCGGGTGCTTTTGGAGTCCTGATTTTCCCTTACTAGCCCAGACTACTTGTACAATCTCTTGAGCACTTGGTTGTTGTGCTCCATGTGTACCTTCCTTGAGCCAGGGCTACTTTACATGAGCTTAGGACATGCTCCACTGTTTGTTTTTTCATGGGCAAGGGGGCATGAAGGATCGTCTGTTTTTCCCCACTTCACCAGGTTTGCATTTGAAGGCAGAAGGTCATATGCAGATCTGAGAATGAAGCTGATCCTGAGAGGGGCCATGTGCCAAATGTCATTCCAAGTGAGACTTCTTTGGAGTGCATTCTCCCACGTTGTCCATTGCCCTTGCTGGCTCTGCTGGACTGCTGCTTTTGGAGTCTTCGTTGGTCTTCTTCTTTTCTCATCTCCTGAATCATCATGTCTCTTTTGGCTTTTTCCTTTGGCCTTTGACCACCATTCAGTTTGGTCACCCCCAGTCCTTGTCTGTTGGTCTGTGTGTGTCCTGTTATTTCTCTGATCTTGAGACTTTCTTTTTGCAGAATCCATCGCCTCTTGAACTTTCCATTTTCTGCCTGTCTTCAGCTGGGGCTTGATTGCTTCTTCAACCTTGTCTCCTGAGTCCTCCAGCATGCTTTAAAGTCTGATCTTCCCTGCTTTATATTCCTCCCAGGATGGATTTCAGTGGTAGTTTCAGCTTTGCTTGGCGACAGTATAGTGCTATGTCAGTCAGACAGGGTGGGGACACCAAGCCATTTCCTTGTGAACTTGTTGATTTTGATTCCATTGCCTCCACTATGCTGGTGCAGATGTCGTATATCATCAGAGGCCATAGGAGCTTTGGTATCAGCATGAACTGCAGACACCAGACCTTGTATTTGCCAGGGAGCCCACACTGGTCAATGGTCTCCAAGCCTTCTTCCGACATCTGTTTGGTTTCTTTTGCTCTTCGTGTGTCTTTCAGCGTATCATCATACCATCTTCCAAGGCTCTTGACTGGCTCTTCTGTTACTGTTGGAATGGTCTGGTTGGCAACACTGAAGACCACAGATTCGGCCACTTTTCCTTTCCTCAGTGAGAGACTCCGTGATTTCTTTGGCTTGAACTTCATTCTGGATGAGGCAACTATGTCGTCCAGCCTCTCCAGCACGTGACGTGTCTCGTCTTCTCTGGATGAAATCACTGTAGTGTCATCCATGAAGGCCTTGAGAGGAGGCATCTTGTATCCATCGCCAAGGTCTGTCTGTCTTGCGTTGCTTGTTGCTGCTTTCAAGATGACTTCCATTGCCAACACGAACAGTATTGGGGAAATGGCACAGCCCATTGCAATGCCCACTTCCAAGTTGATCCAATCTGTTGTGTACTCCTTGGTAGAGAACCGCATTGAGAAGCCACTGAAGTACTTCTTGAGCATGTCGCGGATGTTCTTTGGCACATGGTACATCTTAAGAGCCAACTGTATCATCTCATGGGGTACAGATCCATATGCGTTTGCCAGGTCGAGCCACACTACGTCCAGGTCTCTCTTTTCTGTTTTTGCTCTTTGGATTGCGTCCCAGATCATTGTGGCGTGTTCTACACAGCCAGCCACGCCTGGAATGCCACCTTTCTGGACTGACACATCCAAGTACTTGTTTTCCATGAGGTACTTGGTCAGCCTTGCTGCCATGACAGAGAAGAAGATTTTACCTTCGACGTTCAGTAGTGATATTGGCCTGAACTGGCTGATGTCACTTGAGTTTTTGCTCTTTGGGGATGTACACACCATCTGCCGTCATCCACTGGCCGCTGATCTGATTTCTCCAAGCTGATCGCAGCAGCCTGTGGAGCCACTCCAGCACCTTGGGACATTTCTTGTACAGCTTGTAAGGTATTCCGTTTGGCCCTGGTGATGATTTGGCTCTGGCTTTGTCGACCACCTTCTTGATTTCCGCCAACGTTGGAGGCTTGTCATTGAACTGTTCCTCCGGGTTGGTTGGCCACACCAGACTTTGAATGTCGAGTGGTGCTTTGCTCTGTGAGTCAGAGTTTGTTTTTTTCTCAGATGCTGCTCAAGAACTCCTTTGTCCACACTTAGGGTCCCAGATTTTGGCTGCTCGAACAGAGTTCTGGCAAACTGGAAGGGGTCTCTGAAGAAACGCTCTTGTGTCTTCTTCTTTTTGCTTTTCCTCTTCCTCGCAGATTCCGCTTTGCTGAGGGCGCTGTGTTTTGCTTTCAGGTCTTCCAGAGTTTTTCCAAGCCTTGTTTTTCAGCTGGCAGAGCAGTCTTCCTTTGCTTCTTGAGGTGTTTCTTTTGGACCCTGATCTGTCCATCTGTTCTTGGCGTCTGGATTTCTTTGGAGGTGTTTTCTCTTTGGGTAGTTTGGCTCCATAGGCGTCTCTACATGTGGCATACACAATGTCCCCATATGTGGCTAGTTTGTGTTCCAGGGTGCTTTTCCCTATCAGTGCATCGAGTCTTTGGACGATTTTTGCATCCAGTTTCTCCCAATTTTCAGTCTCGTTTGCTCGTGGCAGGTTGAGTTTCAGGCGCCTGGCATCGAGGGGCCTGTGCAAATTCCTCATCCGAACCAACAGCGTGGATGTCCTTGGCACTGTGGTTTAAATCCTGGCCTTGGTCTTCCGACGTCTTATCTGCTGATGCAGTGCGCTGCTGCTCATTCAGATGAGTCTTCACACATCCCATCTTTGTTCTGTGGATCTTCATGCCACGGGTGGTAGCGAAACGCTTTCCACAGACACATGGATATTCCATTTGGTCCATGTTCGTAGTCCGTTTGGGATTTGCAGTCGTGATTGGTTGAGCACTGATGGATTCATCATTCTCTCCCCCTTTCGGTGAATTCTGGGAGCATCTTTTCCTTTTGCTTTTAGTAGCCACATGTTGAAGGCAAAGTGGGGAGCCAGCCCACAGAGCCCTTGGTTCTGGTCTTTCCCAGTGTCCTCCGGTCTTTCCCGGACGTCCTCCGGCCTATTCCCGGAAGTCAATGGTTTACCCATGTATCAGTATATGCCATGCATGGAGAGCGTGGCAGCAGAGAGTCCTCAGAAGAGAAACCCCCTTCAAGGGAGTGTTTCGGCCCTTATCTCCTGACACTCTAGGGGGTTGGGCCACACCCGGTTCATGACTCCGGATGTCCCTCTGCTGCTGCCCCCCCTTTTTTTTCCATCTTGGGATGAGCCATGACTGGGATTCGAACCCATGCCCTTCTGGACATGCTCGTTTCCACTTAATGACTCTCGCGCACTAACCACTGAGCCACAGGGACACCTGATATTTGTAGGAAAGTTAAGCCTTATGAAGTTCACTTTTGTTCCTCCTTGACCAGATCCAACTTGAACACCTCTCTGCCGCTTCTGCCATTGCTTTCAGGGCTTTGGTTTTTTCCCTCCCTGCAACTGAGAGCTGTTTCATGAGGCTGTATGCAGACGTTCCCACAAACCCCCTAGCTCCAATTTCTGCTGGAATATACCTGTCCCAAATCAGAAGGACGTTCACGGCAAACCTTCCGAAGCACAGTCTTCAGAGTGCCATTGAAACGTTCTACCATCCCGTCAGATTGAGGGTGGTATGGAATAGTGGTTACTGATGATATAGACAGAAGTCTATAATTTCTTGCATCAGATCCGACACAAACTGTGTACCACAATCCGTGAGGATCTCGGAAGGCAGACCCATCCGTGAAAAGACCGTAAGTAGTGCCTCAGCAACAGTACTAGTATCGATCCTTTTCAGCGGAATAGCTTCTGGGAAACGTGTGGCAGTGTCCACAATCGTAAGGACATAACGGAAGCCAGAAGATGAAGGTCAAATGGCCCGACAATATCCATGGTGACTTTCTCAAAAGGAACTGAATCAACGGCATCTTGTGTAATGGGACACAAGGAACCTGATTTCGTGCGACTATTCTTTGACACGTGTCACATGAGTGACAATAGTCGGAAACGGCACGTGAAACGGAAGGCCAAAAGAAAGCTGCAAGGACACGTGGAAGCGTACGTTTAACACCACAATGACCCGCAAAGATAGAATCATGCGCAGTGTGTAGCACAATGTCACGCAAATCCTGGGGACAACAATCTGTCTGACGACGTCACCATCCTTAGGAAATAGACGAAAAAGTATGTCATTGTCAACAATGTACGTAGGTGTTGACACTGGAGTTGGCACTTCTAGAAGTACAGACTAGTATAAATGCGACAAAGTTGTGGAACGTCTCTGCATGGCAGCACGATCTTTTGGACCTACCTGCAACAAAGATAGATCTGGCACCCGCAAAGGTTTTGGCGATGCCTTTTCCGTCTTATCCTGCTGACGTGTACTAACGGCACAAGGAATGAAAGAACCTCCTGCCCCTGAGCAGGAAGAACTGACCCTGGTAGATTTCCAAGAATGAAATATGTGACTGGCTCATCTATAACACAAGCCTTCACACGACCAGAAAAGTAAGGAGTGCAAACATCTACCTTTGCTAGGGGAAACACCTCAGTGCGACCTCCAAACGAACGACAACGTTGAGTCTCACCAGTGAATTGCTCTGGCCGCGCACAAATGACCTGCGAACATCTGCCGTAGTACAGCCAGTATCTCGAGGCAAAGATGCCTGAAACCCATTGACTGAACCTGTCTCTACATTCAGACCATCTGTCTCCACATGAGACACCATGGAGTGTGCAACTCGTTTACTAGTCTCATCCTCAGACACATTAGCAGCAACTGATGATGACGACTGAGTTTGATATGGACACCCATTGGCAAAATGGAAACGACACCCACTCGCCAACAACAAGGAGAATCCGAAGAACTCATCTGAAACTGACCTCTGTGAGAACCTTGACCACGAAAGAATCCACGACCGCGAGGCGGACGAGACGGTCGTGAGAATTGCGCGCCACGTTGCTGTGACTTGTAAGGACGGTAAAAAGTTCCAGAAGCCGTCTGATAATTGTCAGAGTACTGACGCCCAAAATTCTGGAATGGACCACGCTGTGCCTGTCCACATTGATGTTTTGACACCATGAAAACTTTTCCCCGGGGCAAAACCATACTGCTGAGAAAATCCGGCTGACACATTAGTTTCGAATAAGGGATCTCTCTCTCTTGGCGAACTGTTTTTCCGGATGTGCAGTCCTGTACTGGTCCGCAATACGGCACATTTCTTCAGCATTTTTGATTTGACGCTCTTTTAAAAATACTGCCAGATCTTTGGAAACGCTTTGTAAAATTTGCTCACGAATCAATAAATCGCGTAAAGAATCAAAATCACGTTCGGTATTCGAAAGTTTCGACCCAGCGATCGAAAAAGTGCGAAGTGCGGATAAGAAATGCGGAGGATTCCCCTTTCTCCGGCCTAACAGAGCGAAGTTTTTTTTTTCTCGGAAGCCTTCCTCTGTGCACTGGAATCGTTTTAACAACTCGGACTTTAGGGTCCGTCCACGTGAGTGATTCCTTAGCGGATAACGAATGATATAAAGTTAAGGCGCTTCCTTTGAATAGGGACGCAATGTATAGAACCCATTTATCCTTTGGCCAGCCACAAGTTGTAGCCTGAGTCTCAAAACGGTACAAAAAAGCATCAATTTTGTCTTTGTTCTCATCAAAGACAGGCAGTTTTGGAATAAAGGGAGACTTTCCCTGAAACACTTTTGAATGAGTAGAATCACCTCCAACTTCCTCAACGTCCTCTGCTGCCTCCGCCCTTTGGATACGGATCCTTTCAAACTCCAAATCCAACTCCCTCTGCTTTAACACCTGTTCTCTCTCCGTTTGTCTTTCCTCTTTCCTCTCTCTCTCTCTCTCTCTGTGTCTCTCCTCTCGCTCTTTGTCTTTTTCCTCCTTCTCTCTCTTTGTTTCGTTCTTCCCTCGCACACGCACGCTCTTCTCTCTCGAACTTCCTCTGCTCGTTTATATAGGTCGTCACCTCATCACCTTGTAGCCCTAACTCCTTCGCTTCGGCCAAATATATTGTTTGAAGGAGGATTCCGTTTGAATTGATCTTAGTAAACACAAAAAATTAGAAATTGCACCCAAAAGTACTGGAATGGGGAAAAAGAAAAGAAAAAAAGTTAATGATGTTTTTAACACAATGAAATAAAATCCTTGTGAATAAAATTGAGCCCTTTACTTTCAACGAAAAGCTGATTCCGAACACTCACTCAATAAGCACAAGAAAAAAAACGATCGGAAATAAATGTTCCAAAGCTAGAATATAAAAAACAAAATCTCAAATGTTAAACATCAAAAGGAAACAAAAGCAAGTCCCCACCAACTCAATAAACTAATTTCTGACAAAATATGTTTTATTAGGGTGAGTTTGTCCCGCACTTGCCAACCTCTGTCCTGTAGAAGGAGGCAAGGTCGGTTCAAACTCTGGGAAGAGGGGACTATATGGAATAAAGTGATAGGGCAGAGAAAGAAGCAAAAAAAAAAAAAAACTATTGAAGGCCGATCAAGGCTACTCCCACTCTTGAACTAATCGCTCAAATTTAGCGAGAAGCGGTGGGGCTCACTGATCTGTGGATTAAAATATAGGGACAAACAAACAAAAAATCATATGGAAATCCTGCAGAGTCAGTAGAGAGAAGTACTCACTCGCACTGAAAATAAAACAAACTCACTCACACATCAATACAACAATCCAATCAACCTATCAACAAAATAATTCAAGCAAATATTTAACTAACAATGCGCCACCTACTTATTTACTCTCTAAAAATCATTATATTAAAAGAGGGGGAGAGAAAACTTATCCCAAAATTCAGAGGGGCACAAGCGGTATCCTTTACTTTTCTATCACAAAAAGGGGGGGGGGGGGGGGGGGGGGGGGGGGTTAAACAATATCTTTTCAATTGAGAGGGGAATACAATTAAATTATAATAGATGGGGGTAGGGGTTGAATACTTGAGGAGAAAAAAAAAAAACCTCAGCTAACACATTCACACGTGATTTACCGACAAGTTGGGGGTCACCATTGTCACAATGGCCGTGCCTCGCCCACACGCGCGCAATCGCATACACCTGCACACGAGACTTGACCTCTCCAGGCACAACCACAATATGACTCCAATCACACAAATATCACTATAAAGATTTTACGAAAATTTCTCCCCCTTGTCAACAACCTCAGCAGGGTTTTTATTTCTTTCTTATTTTTCTCTCCAAAGTATATTAAAGTATATTAACCCCTCACATCAAGCTTGCACGTCATCTCAGCCAATACATATTCTTTTAACTTCCATTTTTTCTACATTATTGGCATTTCCATAAATTCATGACATTTCATGGTACATATGGGGACTCAAATCCCAAATATTCGAAATCATGTATTTTTCTTCCATCTCTGAGTTACATCGAATTCCACTCAGAACCCCTTCCAGGCACAGTGGGATACCAAATAAAGACTTCACGACATAGCGGGATAACAAATAGAATCGCCCCAATACGGTGGGTAATATGATCTTCCTAGGCTACTGGTCCATCGGACTCCCGTCAGTGTTTCCCTGAACTGGGCGACTGGCTGCTCTCAGACTTGTTCAGGACTCCAAAAATCCCACCATATATGGTCCCTAAGTGTACTTGGGTCTGGCCTCCAGCCCAATATCGCAGCCTACATATTCAACTTGGGGCTTAACCCCTCTCTAGGTCAAGCCTAGTTACATTTACATACATTTTCTGTCTTCTTTCTTGACAGCTCGACCTGTGCAGCAATGAATGACGATTTCTCATCCAGTCGCCTCAGCAGGTGAACACCCCTGAGTTCCACTCTCTTTTTTCCTACACCCAGGGACCGTACTCACTTTCAGTTAACCCCACTCACTGTCTACCCAAAACTCTAAAAATGGCCATTTCATTTCATATTTTCAGGCAAACAATCACAAAAACAACAAAAACCATCACAATAACCAAACCATGGCCTACACCGGGGTCATGACACATACTGAAGAGAGCGAAAGCTTGAAACAAGCTTGTAGAGATATTTTTAATACTTCTTCATTTGAATCCCTCATTTTAGTATATATATATATATATATATATATATATATATATATATATATATATATATATATATATATATATGCATATATATATATACACACATGTATGTATGTATGCTTATATATATATATATATATATATATATATATATATAAAGAATGCCACTAAAATGCCTAATAAAATTCTTAAAGTGCTCAACCCCTTGGGGAGCAACATCTGTTAAAAATAGGATGGTAAAAGGAAGTTTTAAAATCAACAGATCTGTTTCGAGCGCTTGCTCTCCTAAGGATGGTTTTGGGTCGCCTACTGCCGGTGTTATATATGGCCCAGTGTCACTGTTTGCACGTGCGGATTGGCTGCACGTGTTGTTCGGTTTTCAGGTTGTTTACAGTTCAGGGTGCATTTGTTTACTATTTCTACTTTAGTATTTAGAGTTGCTAAGTGTGGTTTGCATAGTATTAACCATTTTTCTGTTGAACATAGGTTGCATTTTTTTTTGAGATGTTATTGCATGGTGATGCCCTTTTTATGATTTTCCAGGATATGAGTTTATTTTTTTGTCTTTAAGTCTCCAAATATATTTGCTCAGTTCTGTTTGGTTTTTGTATTTTTCTTTGTTGAATGACTGTCTATGGTTTGCGTATCTGGTTTTGAAGTCATTTTCAGTGATCCCTATGTATGTTTCTTCTTCATTTTCTGATGTCACAGTGGCTTGGTATACAATGTTGTTATAGAGGCATGTGTTGCTTAAGGGACACTGTTCTTTTTTAGTACAATTGCAGGATTTCCTTTCTTCACCCTTCTTTGCGGTGTTGCTTTTCATTTTGTTGGATGAATCAATGATATTTTTAAGGTTAGACATGCATGAATATGATAGTTTGATGGTGTTCCTGTTGAATGTTTTGGACAATTTGTGCTCTTTTGGGAAGGATGCTGTCAAAAGTTTGAAAAATTCTTTCCCTACGTTTGTTTTTTACTCGTCCATCATATGGAGGGTTGTAATATGTGATTTTCCTTTTCCTGCTCTTTTTGTTTTTGTCATGTCGTTATCTGGGTTGTATTGTAGTTTGTAGCTGCAACCACTTTTTGCAATGCCTCTTGGTATTCTACTGGTGCGTTGTTGATTACTCTTTCATTATGTGACAGATTATATAATCTCTTGTTCATGCCATTGGGTATGGTTTTTAGTATAGATGGTGGGGGTGGTGCTATTGATGTTTACATAAATGGGGTGTGTCATTAGGTTTCTTGTATTGTTTATATATGAGGTTGTTGAGGTCAAGTGTTATGTCTAAGTAGTTCACTACCTTTTTGTTTGCTTTGATGGTGATTTTTAAGTTTTGGTTTTGGAAAAATTTGCATAGTTCTTTTTTCTGTTTTCGATGGTTCTTGGATTGTTGTTTAGCGTGGAGAGGCCATCGTCTCTGTACAGTCTGACTTGCTTTCCGAGTTGTTTTTGGATGTTGGATAGCATAAACAGTCCGACCAGTTCGCATGTTCCGGCACCGTCGCATGATCCCATGGTCACATCAAATGTTGAGTTTTTATTCGTTTTCTTGATCCAGGTTTCATTTCAGCTGTAGCGTAAAGTTTTCTGGTGTGAAGAATGATTTCCATTTCTGACCCTGTTATGTCTGTGTGTTTATTGGCAAATTTCAGAGCTTTAGTGAGTAGCTCTTCATCTATGGATGGGTAGAAGTCCACTATGTCGAATATGATGAATACTGTGTTCTTCTGTTTGTTAAGTTTTTTGAACCATTGGATAACTTCGTATGTGTTCTTCCAGAGGTTGTATTCAGTGTTTGATTTTATGTTTTTTATTGCTTTTTCTAAGATTGTCTTATTTTGCCCAGTTCAGATTTAGATGGGTTTATTAGTCTACATGTGGGGTTATTGTGGAAATTGGGTTTTATGGTCTTTTAGGGTTATGAAGGCTTCTTTTATTGCTGTTGTTTCCACCCTGTCACCTAGATCCATGTGGTGTACGAGTTCTTTTTTTCTTTTTTTCGGATGTTGTTGTGTATGGTTTTATCAGCTTTTTTGTAGTTTTTCTGAATATTTTAATCAAGAAGTTGTGAGTACTCGTTTGGTTCCATTTTGTAGTAATTACCGGCTTTTTCAGCCTTCACGAATTTTTTTTTTGTCATTTTGTATTTGTTTTATTTCATTTTATTAATGATGTTTGGAAATCGTTGTTTGATTTTTTGAATTCTATGTTTGCTATCATTCTTTTATTTTATACTCGAAAGATTTCATTTCATCTATGACTGGTGGAGATCGCCATGATTTGAAGCCATATGTGTTATGTCCTCTTTTTTTGCATTTGGGTTCAGGAAGAAAAATGATTTTCAATTACATGTTTCATACGAATTATTCAGTTTGCTCTATTAATCTTTTTAATTAGAATTGCAGGTTGGAGAATGGTACATTTTTGTTGATTGTCTAAAATTGATTTCCTCCATTTTAAAATTCATCAGGCCACAGTGCTCAACGTGAGGAGCTATTATCAATAATACCACTAACATGCCTAATAAAATTCTTAAAGTGCTCAACCCCTTGGGGAGCAACATCTGTTAAAAATAGGATGGTAAAAGGAAGTTTAAAATCAACAGATCTGTTTCGAGCGCTGGCTCTCCTCAGGATGGTTTTGGGTCGCCTACTGCCGGTGTTATATGGCCCAGTGTCACTGTTTGCACGTGCAGATTGGCTGCACGTGTTGTTCGGTTTTCAGGTTGTTTACAGTTCAGGGTGCGTTTGCTAACAACGATTTCCATTTGTGCCTGCAGTTGTTTACTATTTCTACTTTAGTATTTAGAGTTGCTAAGTGTGGTTTGCATAGCATTAACCATTTTTCTGTTGAACATAGGTTGCATCTTTTTGAGATGTTATTGTATGGTGATGCCCTTTTTATGATTTTCCAAGATATGTTATAGTTTATTTTTTTGTCTTTTGTACAGCAGCATCCTTCTCAAAAGAGCACAAATTGTCCAAAATATTCAAAATATTGTTCAAGAAAGGCAAGACACCTAGATCAGTAAATGAAACAAATACTTACATTATATACATGATCTACATCATCAGTGTGTGAAGAGAGTAGAACTTGGCAATAATTCCAATCATGAATAAGTCGAGAAATAATAATTAGTTTAGATTTTTACGACCGCGATTAAAACTTGTATTGACAAGTATCAAATGTGTTCATATATCCCATACTCTCCCTAGAATTAATAACTTTTTAAAAACCTTTTTTTTTTCTCTTTTCTTTCTCTCCTTTTCGTCTGCTGCCTCCACCAAAGGTGCCAGGCAATCTCCTTTTCTTTTTCCAGAACACAAATCACTACTCCAAAAAAGAAAACCGACAATTAGGGACAAGCTCCATGTAAAGATGAGCTTTCAATCAAAAAAGAAATTTCTTTTTTATTTTCTCTCTCTCTCTCTCTCTCTCTCTCTCTCTCTGTATCTGTCTCTCACTCTCCCTCTCTCTCTCTCTCTCTCTCTCACGAGGCACACAAATACTATGCACTCATGCATTCAGATATTCTGTCTTAAGTGTAACAATATGCGTGCGTGCGTGCGTGCGTGAGTGCGTGCGTGCGTGAGTGCGCGCGCGCGCGCGCGCGCGCGTGTGTGTGTGTTCATTGATATATACACAAAGTGCGGAAGTTACAGTGACCAATACTTCTTGACATATTTGTTCATAAATCCTGACATCGTCTAAAATTGAAAAATGAACCACAAAAAGACGTGAACCTGTACATTGTGAAGACAGTAAACAAAGGAAATAAACTGCGTGCTCTTCTTTCGTAATTAGAGGAGAAAAGGTGACACTTTCCTGAACATTGTTTTGGGAGGCCTGTTACAGCAGTACAATCTGAAATCAAAGAATACAGCATTGCACTGTGCATATGACTTACAATGAACTTAAAAAAGTAGCAGCAGGCTTAGTCCCAGTATAGAACATACTGAGCGACCTTCGCTTCCTCATGATGTCTGTCACCTGCTGCCATTCCTCTGCGGTGTTCAGGCTGGCCAGATATCCCCCCATGCTGGACACACGGACAGAAGTGAGGCCGGTTAAGGTCAAAGTATTAGGAGCATGCTTCTCTTTCTAAAAGTGTGTCACAGGGGAACATTCGAACGTAAATGAATTAAAATGCTCTTTCCTGTGCTGACAGGCATACATACATAAATAGATACACAGACAGAAAGGTGGGCAGATAGGTAGATAGATAAGGTAGATAGATAGAAAGATAGAAAAATGGATACACAGGTATGTAGGAGGGCAGGAGGAGAGAGAGAGAGAGAGAGAGAGAGAGAGGGGAGAGAGAGAGAGAGAGAGAGAGAGAGAGAGAGAGAGAGAGAGAGAGAGAGAGATCCATCCATCCATCCATCCATCCATACACATACATACATACACACATGCACATGTAGTCATCTAGATACGTTGGTAGAGAGAGAGAGAGAGAGAGAGAGAGAGAGAGAGAGAGAGAGAGAGAGAGAGAGAGAGAGAGAGAGAGAGAGAGAATGGATATATGTATATGTAGGCAGAAAGACAGATACATACATCATACATACATATACATACATACATACATACATACATACATACATACATACACATACATATACATACATACATGCATGCATACATACATACACACATGTATGCAAACATACAGACATAGGGAGAGAGAGAGAGAGAGAGAGAGAGAGAGAGAGAGAGGAGAGAGGAGAGAGGAGAGAGAGAGAGAGAGAGAGAGGAGAGAGAGAGAGAGAGAGAGAGAGAGAGAGAGAGAGAAAGGGAGAGAGGGAGAGAGAAGGGGACTGATGTGTAGATAGCTTGCTAGCTACATGATGATAGATAGATAGATAGATAGATAGATAGATAGATAGATAGATAGATAGATATAGATATAGATAGACATATAGATGGCGAATGACCTATTTCTCACGATCAGTACATCATACCATAGTGATACCTTGGTTATAGTGTAGTGCCTCACTGACCTGGCTATAGGACATCTGTTTCATTGTGATTTCTGGGTATACCTCATGGCTATAGAACCCCTGTACTATGGTGATACCTAGGTTATAGTGTGGTGCTTCACTGGCTATAGGACTCCTGTTCTATGGTGATACCTGGGTTATAGTGTAGTGACACACCGACATGGCTATAAGACACCATAAGTGTGGTGTTCCACTGACATGGCTATAGGACCTGTTCTGTGGTGACACCTGGGTTATAGGATAGTGTCTCACTGACATGGCTATAGGACACCTGTTCTATGGTGATACCTGGGTTATAGTGTAATGACACGCCGACATGGCCATAAGACACCATAAGTGTGGTGCTTCAGTAACATGGCTATAGGACACCTGTTCTATGGTGATACCTGGATTATAGTGTAGTGCCTCGTGGCTATAAGATACCTGTTTTATGGTGATATCTGGGTTATAGTCAAGTGCCTCAATGACATGGCTATAGGACACCAGTTTAATGGTGATATCTGGGTAATAGTGAAGTGCATCATGGCTATAGGACACCTGTTCCACGTTCATACATGGGTCATAGTGTAGTGCCTCACACAGACATGGCTATAAGATACCTGTTCTCTGGTAATGCGTGGGCTATAAGTTAGTGCCTCACCGACATGGCTGTAGTACACCTGTTCTGTGTTGATGGCTGGGTTATAGTGTAGCGCCTCACTGACATGGGCTATAGTACACCTGTTCTGTGTTGATGGCTGGGTTATAGTGTAGTGCCTCACTGACATGGCTATAGTACACCTGTTCTGTGTTGATGGCTGGGTTATAGTGTAGTGCCTCACTCTCACTGACATGGCTATAAGACACCTGTTCTGTGTTGATGGCTGGGTTATAGTGTAGTGCCTCACTGACATGGCTATAGGACACCTGTCCTATGGTGATATCTGGATAATAGTGTAGTGCCTCATGGCTATAGGACATCTGTTCTATGGTGATACCCGAGTTTTTTAGCGTAGTGCCTCACTGACATGGCTATATGGCACCTGTTCTGTGGTGATACTTGGGTTCTAGTATCGTGCTTCACTGACATGTGTATAGGACACCTGTTCTGTGATGATACCTGGGTTATAGTGTAGTGCCTCATGGCTGTAGAATACCTGTTCTGTGGTGATACCTGGTTTATAATGTAGTCACACTGACATTGCTATAGGACACCTGATCTGTGGTGATACCTGGGTTATAGTGTAGTGCCTCACTGACATGACTATAGGACACCTGTTCTAGTTGGGAGACTTAATCTTTAACTTCACTTTTGTTGATGCTCCATCAGATCCAGCTAGATCTCTTTTCACATGCCTCTGCCATTGCCTCTAGTGTTCTGGCCCTCGTCTGTTCAGGGATCAGCAGCTGTTTCATGAGGTCATGGGCTGATGAGCCTACAACTTCCCTTGCTCAACTTCTGTGGAGGTGACTGTGGTTAGGGAGCCAAAGTCACCGAAGCTGCCGGCCAGATTGATATACACCTCGATCTTACAGATAAGAGCATTTTTCCATTCTGCTTTTGTTTTACCTGGTGACTTCAATTATAACCCTTTGGTTTGATTAATCCAAATTGGGTACTGCATCCGGCTCATGCTACTCTGTCCAATAATCTCTGGATCGTTTTTTTCCATTCTGGGAGTTCTGCTGTTTACTGCCCGTCGCTGGCTCTACCCAGTAAAGCCCGCTTCCATGCTCTTGATATCTCAGCTGTTACAGACTATGACTTGTCGCCTCCTGCCGTGTGCAATGCAGTTGCTGGAACTTTGGGTGGCGAGGTGTTACTTCTGGCGGTGCTGACAGTGTGTGGTCTCTTCAAGCTCTTGGTGAGTCTCCATGTGTGCCTTCCCTGCCTGCTGGGTCTGGACTCATCCAAGGGATTAGGACACCGTTAGAGAGCCTTTGGCTGGCCTTCGTTCCACTGGGAGTTTGACTGCTGGAATTTTGTAAACTGCTGGAGGTTTTCTTTTGCTTTTCTTGGTCCGTTTCAGTGAGTGTAATTATAAGATTATTTTCACCTGATTGTGTGCGTGTATATGTATATGTGTATGTGTGTGTGTGTGTGTGTGTGTGTGTGTGTGTGTGTGTGTGTGTGAGTAGTGCGTGTGTGTGTGTGCGTGTGTGTGTGTGCGCGCGCGCGCGCGCGCGCGCGCGCGTGTGTGTGTGTGTGTGTGTGTGTGTGTGTGTGTGTGTGTGTGCGGTTGCGTGCGTATGTGTTCGTATTTGTGTACGTGTGTATACATGTATGTATGTATGCATGCATGCATGTATATTCGTATATATATATATATATATATATATATATATATATATATATATATATATATATTTGCTAAAAATAGAATGGTAAAAGGAAGTTTTAAAATCGACAGGTCCGTTTCGAGCGCTGGCTCTCCTCAGGATGGTTTTGGTTGTCTACTGCCGGTGTTATATGGCCCAGTGTCACTGTTTACACGTGCGGATTGGCTGCACGTGTTGTTCGGTTTTCAGGTTGTTTACAGTTCAGGGTGCGTTTGCTAACAACGATTTCCATTTGTGCCTGCAGTTGTTTACTATTTCTACTTTAGTATTTAGAGTTGCTAAGTGTGGTTTGCATAGTATTAACCATTTTCCTGTTGAACATAGGTTGCATCTTTTAGAAATGTTATTGTATGGTGATGCCCTTTTTATGATTTTCCAAGATATGTTATAGTTTATTTTTTTGTCTTTAAGTCTCCAAATATATTTGCTCAGTTCTGTTGGTTTTTGTATTTTTCTTTGTTGAATGACTGTTTATGGTTTGCATACCTGGTTTTGAAGTGCTTTTCAGTTATCCCTATGTATGTTTCTTTTTCATTTTCTGATGTCACAGTGGCTTGATATACAATGTGTTATAGAGGCATTTGTTGCTTAAGGGACACACTGTTTTTTTAGTACAATTGCAGGATTTCCTTTCTTCACCCTTCTTTGCTGTGTTGCTTTTCATTTTGTTGGATGAATCAATGATATTTTTAAGGTTAGGCATGCATGAATATGATAGTTTGATGGTGTTCTTGTTAAATATTTTGGACAATTTGTGTTCTTTTGGGAAGGATGCTGTCAAAATTTTGAAAAATTCTTTCCCTACGTTTGTTTTTACTCGTCCATCATATGGAGGGTTGTACCATGTGATTTTCCTTTTCCTGCTTTTTTGTTTTTGTTCATGTTGTTATCTGGGTTGTATTGTAGTTTGTAGCTGTAACCACTTTTTTTGCAATGCCTCTTGGTATTCTGTTGCTGCTGCTGCATTGTTGAATACTCTTTCATTATGTGACAGATAGATAATCTCTTGTTTATGCCATTGGGTATGGTTTTTAGTATAGATGGTGGGTGGTTGTTTTGATGTTTACATAAATGGGTGTGTCATTAGGTTTCTTGTATGGTTTATATATGTGGTGTTGAGGTCAAGTGTTATGTCTAAGTAGTTCACTACCTTTTTGTTTGCTTTGATGGTGATTTTTAAGTTTTGGTTTTGGAAAATTTTGCATAGTTCTTTTTTCTTGTTTTCGATGGTTCTTGGATTGTTGTTTAGCGCAGCGAGGCCGTCGTCTCTGTACAGTCCGACTTGCTTTCCGAGTTGTTTTTTTGGATGTTGGATAGCATAAACAGTCCGACCAGTTCGCATGTTTCGGCACCGTCGTACGATCCCATGGTCACATCAAATGTTGAGTTTTTATTCGTTTTCTTGATCCATGTTTCATTTCTGCTTGTAGAGTAAAGTTTTCTTGGTGTGAAGAATGATTTCCATTTCTGACCCTGTTATGTCTGTGTGTTTATTGGCAAATTTCAGAGAGCTTAGTGAGTAGCTCTTCATCTATGGATGGGTAGAAGTCTACTATGTCGAATCTGATGAATACTGTGTTCTTCTGTTTGTTAAGTTTTTTTGAACCATTGGATAACTTCATGTGTGTTCTTCCAGAGGTTGTATTCAGTGTTTGATTTTATGTTTTTTTTATGGCTTTTTCTAAGATTTTCTTACTTATTTTGCCCAGTTCAGTTTAGATGGGTTATGTTGGGTTGTTGTGGAAATTGGGTTTATGATCTTTAAGGGTTATGAAGGCTTCTTTTATTGCTGTTGTTTCCACCCTGTCACCTAGATCCATGTGGTGTACGAGTTCTTTTTCTTTTTTTCGGATGTTGTTGTGTGTATGGTTTTATCAGCTTTTTTTGTAGTTTTTCTGAATGTTTTTATCAAGAAATTGTGAGTACTCGTTTGGTTCCATTTTGTAGTAATTACTGGTTTTGTCAGCCTTCACGAAATATTTTTTTCATTTTGTATTTGTTTTATTTCATTTTTAATGATGTTTGGAAATCGTTGTTTGATTTTTTGAATTCTATGTTGGCTATCATTCTTTTCATTTTATCCTCAAAAGATTTCATTTCATCTATGGCCGATGGAGATCGCCATGATTTGAAGCCATATGTGTTTTTGTCCCTTTTTTTTGCATTCGGGTTCAGGAAAAACAGAGGACAAAAACACATATGGTTAAGGAAAAAACAGAGGACAAAAACACATATGGCTTCAAATGTGATCCTCTGGAAGAACACATATGAAGTTATCCAATGGTTCAAAAAAACTTAACAAACAGAAGAACACGTTTTGATGGACGAGTAAAAAAAAGCAGAAAGAAATGAAACTGGATCAAGAAAACGAATAAAAACTCAACATTTGATGTGACCATAGGATCGTACAACGGTGCCGAAACATGCGAACTGGTCGGGACTGTTTATGCTATCCAACATCCAAAAACAACTCGGAAAGCAAGTCGGACTGTACAGAGACGACGGCCTCGCTGCGCTAAACAACAATCAAAGAACCATCGAAAACAAAAAAAAAAGAACTAGTAGACAAACCCAAAACCATCCTGAGGAGAGCCAGCGCTCGAAACAGACCTGTCGATTTAAAAACTTCCTTTTACCATTCTATTTTTAACAGATGTTGCTCCCCAAGGGGTCGAGCATTTTAAGAATATTTTTAGGCATTTTAGTGGTATTCTTGATATATATATATATATATATATATATATATATATATGTTGCTAACCAATATATATATATAGTGCTACCGGGTTGGGAGCGGCATATGTTAAAACTATGATAATGGCGATCTCCATCGGCCATAGATGAAATGAAATCTTTTAAATTTTAATCAAAGTTTTAACATATATATATATATATATATATATATATAATAAGGAAGTTAAAAGGAAGTTTTAAAAATTTCCTTTTAATATCTTATTTTAAACAGATGTTGCTCCCCAAGGGGTTGAGCACCTTTGAATTTTTATTAGTTTTTTTTAACAGCATTTTTTATATATATATATATATATATATATATATATATGATTAAAAGTAAATCTTAAAAGCTGGGATTACAAACTTGTAGTTCAGTTGTGTTGTGCTGCACGTGTTGTGCAAGGGGGCCCTGTAAAGGTTGTAAGGTTTTCTTTATTAGGTATTATGGTATGGGGGGTCCTATCAGGGTTGCTACTTTATATTTGTTGATAAAAATTTCCTTTTGTGCATGCAACTGTCTACGATTTTCAACTCTTGCGTTCAGTGTTGCCATACTAAGTTTGCATAGAATCATCCACTTTTCTGTTATGCACAGATTACATCTTTTTGTGTTATTATTGTATGCTGCTGCTTTTCTGATTATTGTCCATGTAATGTTAAAATCTGCATTTTGTTTTCTTGAGATCCCATACATGTTTACTTAACTCTGTTTGATGTTTGTAGTTTTCATTCTTGAAATATTGTTTGTGATTGGCGTACCTAGCTTTGAATTTGTTTTCTGTAATCCTATGTATGTCTCTTTGCCGTTTTTCGTTGTCACAGTGGCTTGGTATACGATGTTATCAGAGAGACATTGGTTGTTCAGAGGGCATTGTTCTTTGGTTGTGCAATTGCAAGTTTTCCGTTTGTCACCCTCGTTTTTGACGTTGGTTTTTTTTTGTTTGACGCATCAATTACGTTTTTTTAAGATTTGGCATACAAGAATAAGATAGTTTGATAGTGTTCCTACTGAATATTTTAAAAAGTTTATGATCTTTCTGAAACGATTCTGTTAATATTTTAAAAATTCTTTGCCAATGTTGGTTTTCACCCTACCATCATATGGTGGGTGTACCAGGTTATTTTCCTCTTTCTGTTCTTCTTCCTGCTTCCAGTGGTACCTCCGGGTTCGTATTTCAACTTGTAGTTGTATCCACTTTTCAGCAGCAGCATACAATAATAACACAAAAAGATGTAATCTGTGCATAACAGAAAAGTGGATGATTCTTTGCAAACCTAGTATGGCAACACTGAACGCAAGAGTTGAAATCGTAGACTGTTGCAGGCACAAAAGGAAATTTTTATCAACAAAATATAAAATAGCTGTTTGAGCATTTTTGTCTTCTTAATCGATGAATTTTACCCTGAGATGAAAAAGATTTTTACCTTTGTTTTCTCTTCGCTTTAAAATAGCAACCCTGATAGGACCCCCATACAATAATACCTAATAAAGAAAGCCTTACAACCTTTACAGGGGCCCCCCTTGCACAACACGTGCCGCACAACACAACTGAACTACAGCTCACAATTCAAAACATATGCATACATACATATATATATATATATATATATATATATATATATATATATATATATATATATATATATATATATATATATATATATATTTGAGGTCAATAGCAGGGGATTGGCACGGGATCTGAAGAGAGGAAGGACCTCGAAACAAGTTTGTAATCCCAGCTTTTAAGATTGACTTTTAATCATTATTTTAGCTGCTCCCACATGGTTGAGCACTTTTAAAAAAAAAAAGCCAGAATATATATATATATATATATATATATATATATATCACTCACTCTGTGTGTGTGTGTGTGTGTGTGTGTGTGTGTGTGTGTGTGTGTGTGTGTGTGTGTGTGCGCGCGTTTGTGTTAAGATGCGATTTGCGACGAATTACAAAAAATATCTTTCCTCATAAATTGTGTATGCTAGCTTAGGTTTTGTTTTTTTTTTTCGATCAAAACTAAGAGGCGTTGGGAAGACCGACCTCAAAACAGCCAAGTTAGCTTTCATCCAGGACAGCTTCTTCCGGTTAACAACATACTGATAACATCTTTCCCCTATGGTCAGTCTGTGTTGACCACAGTGTCCAGTGAAGGGACAATCAGCTTCGTCCTCACCCCCGGCACACTCTGTAACCACGTTACACTCAAAGTGCTGTCGGAAGTCTGCCAGTTGGGGACAGAACAGTTCCACTGACCACTGGGGGAGATGCCTGGGTCTCGATGGAAACTGTGAACACAATGGTCATATCTGGTCACGTACACAATCAAACATTGCATTATTAGAACACGTTATTACGCATTCCTTGAGTTGTTGTGGAAGTACCATCTCTGTCTGTCTGTCTGTCTGTCTGTCTCTCTCTCTCTCTCTCTCTCTCTCTCTCTCTCTCTCCCCCCCCCCCCCCCCCCTTGTTGGTTAAAGTTAATATGGAAAAAAGCAATTGTTGTGTTTAGAAAAGATGGATATTTAACGGCAAGAGACAGATAGCTCTTAACTGGTGAAGAAGCGTCCGCTGTAGACTGTCATTAATACCTTGGCATATATTTCACCTCTCGTCTCAGTTGTGTAGTTGTCCTTAAAGACATGGGAAGCAGAGCAAAGAAGGCCTTATAGTGTGTTATCCGTAAGTTATTTTTTTTTGCTTAAAAGTCATCTTTAAATGTGTTTCTTAAAACGGTTTGATTTTCGGGTTCTATCTATCGTTATCCATGGCGCGGAATTATGTGGATAACATAAAGTATGTTACTTATTGAAAACGTTCACTTGTATGCACTGAAGAAATTTCTTGACATTCATACCAAAATCCCGAATGAGCTAGTTTATGGAGCGGAAAGTCATCGTATTTATATAGAATCAAATATTCGATGCAATAGATATTGGCTAAAACTAATACGAATGGACGAAAATAGGTTACCGTCAATAACTTATAGGATGTTGTTGAATGTAGATCCCAACAGCAAACAAACATGGGTCATGAATGTTCGTGAAATTTTATGTCAAAATGGGTTTGGGCTGATATAGTTAAGTCAGGGAATGCAAGATGTAAAAAGTTTCTTGAATGAATTTCGTCAAGGTTGACTGACTGTCGATGGAAAAACTGAGAAGATCATATGTTGCGAAGTGAAAGATTCTCTTGGCACAGTACTTTTAAATCCTCTAGAAACCGTGAAAGCTATTTTCTAGTGGATGTAGACAGACGCATTAAGCGGCATTTGACGACGTTTCAACTAGGGGTCACTGATATGACAATACATCGCAATCGATGTAAAAAAAAACCAACAACATGAAATGAACGATTTACTATTTATAATGCCCAAGCGAAAAAGAAGATTAATTATATGTTTTACTTTGCTTACCTGCTTTCAATGATCTGAGAAATCAATATATTCTTCCAAAGTTTTATGCACAGTCATATCTGTTCCGTACATCTCGACTTACGTAAAATCAGAACGAACACATTATGAAGAACCTGTGCTTTAAATCTGTATAAAGTTTTTCCAAAGAAGCACATTTTTTATGGGACACATCAGTTAATTTATTTACGATATGATTAATATTCAGAAAACCAACTGTAAGCCTATCTTAGATGGCCAAGTCCTAGGGGTATTAGACATTGTAGCCACAATAAGTACAGGGGAGCAGAGTTAGATGCCAATTGTATTTATAGTAACACACACAAAGTGAAGAAATATACACACTTTAAGTGTAAACTGCACGGTTAAATTATCTAAACAAGAGGCTACGAAACACAAAAAAGTGGCGGTAAATGTTAGTACAAATAAATTAGGGATCAAAATACACAAATTCATAAATAATACAAAAGAGTCACAAATCCTTCATAGATAGCTCGCGATCCTAGGAATTTAATGATGATATTACAGCGAATATCAGAGTTGTCTCTCAGGTCCGGTAAGTCCATGAGTATCATGAAATGTTTATTCGTACACATGCATGTTCAAGCGTGCAAATATATGTCTTTTTTTTTCATTCGCTCATGTTTTTTTTATTGTCTTCATTGTAATGTTTTTCAAGGGCAAATACTTTTATTAACTTGTAAAAAAAAATTACAAACGGAAAACGTGAAAAGAAAACAGCACTAAAAACAACAAAGACAGTAGATCTTATCTTACATAAACAGATTACAAGCTGGAATAAGTTTACAAAATGAACAGCAAATCCTATTTAACATATGCATATTACAAAACAGGCACAATATTGTGTCTACACTGTCAATATCACACAATAGCCTTACTAGTTTGGAGCGTTGTCCTTTTTTTTCAAAATCGAGAGAGAGAGAGAGAGAGAGAGAGAGAGAGAGAGAGAGAGAGAGAGAGAGAGAGAGACAGACAGACAGACAGACAGACAGACAGACAGACAGAGACAGAAAAAAACACAACCATAGATTCCTAAAGTTTTCTATACAGAAGCATAGGAATTGACATCAACAGTACAAATAAATTACTTATCCATAAACGACGGTTGAGTTGTAGCTGCCACGATAGGCTTTGTCCAGGACACAAATTTCAGTTTTCAATAAAAAAAAAAATCATATCGTTGCCATTTGCATGCAAAATCAACAAAGTTCATATACATTTTTGCAATGCATTTTTTCTACTTGGTATTTGGATTTTAAATGTCCTGAAGACAGGAAACAGAAGAAGCACCTTTTCAGCTCTGGATTTCTAGACAAAGAACTTTGCAGAGATACTAATGCAGTCGAATATGATGTCAGTTTTTAACCAAACAGAACAAGTTCTGTTATAATATACTTTCAGGTACACTAGGACAATGTCTTAAAAAAAAAATTCTGAAAGGTCAGTCCAAAAACGTGTTGTCACGTCGCATGTGAGAAATAGATGATCTACAGTTTCCTTTTCAGACTTATACAAAGTATATTTGTTATTTTCAACGCTGTTCATTTTTTTCAAGAACAATATTTGTAGCCAGGATCCTGTGAATTAATCTCATCTGAAATCATTTCAGTTTAATTTCTTTTATTTTGTGTATGCGAAGAAATATATTTTTCCAGTTCAATTCTTTATCTGTTTCATTGTTCCATTTCTCACAGCACCTTGGCTGTGAGTTATCTGAATTTAAGATATCATAATAAAGTCGAGCTCCTTTCTTTGCGTTCCAAATGATACTGAGAGCTTTTTCAGTGCTCGTAGGCACATTGCTAGTGAATCTGAAATTCTTTGTTTAAAACATATTTTCTGACAGATTGTAAACAACATAGGTATAGCATAAAGTTTGTTTGAACGGTATGCTTTTGCTTGAATTTTTCATTTGTCATGAACGACCCTGCTTGGTTTATCAAATCCGCAATACGATATATACTTTGTCTGTCCAATCCTTGAAACACATTTTTCCCGTCTATTTTAATGTTTTTATTGTAAAAATAAAAAAAATGTTTTCAGCCAAGAGATCACTAGGATCCTTAATACTTACTTTATCACCAAAGATCTTATATGCTTGTAAAGTGTCATTCCAAAAGGCATTAGTCTCTTTTCGGCTACGTGGTAAACTATAGCCATATTTCTAAAGATCCCTTTATCAAAGGATACATAGTTTCTATTACAGACTTCCATTTATGATTACTGAATTTAAGTCTTCTGATTCATGTACGTTTCAATGCCATTGTCATGTGTTTAAGTGAAGGTATATATAATCCTTCATTTCTAACATTTGTTGTACTCCCAGTTCTAATAGAATAGGGAGTACTTTAGAATGGGAACGAAAAAATGCTGTGTGTGTGTGTGTGTGTGTGTGTGTGTGTGTGTGTGTGTGTGTGTGTGTGTGTGTGTGTCTGTCTGTCCGTCCATCCGTGGTCAAAATGTGTTCACTCGCTCCAGACAAAACAACTGGGCCAATCTTTCTGAAAATTTATAGGTATGTCCTTATGGGTCAAGGATGATGCCCGATGTTTTAGTTTACCGTTACAGCCGTTACTAACGGCTGTAACGGCCTGTAACGGTTTTTTTCTTCTTTATGGAATATCTCAGAAAGTATTTGGCCGATCTTTGTGAATATTAGCAAGTATGTTCATTATGGGTCACGGATGATGCCCGATGTTTTAGTTTACCGTTATAGCCGTTACTAACAGCTGTAATGGCCTGTAACAGTTTTTTTTTTCTTTATGGAATAGCCAGAAAGTACTTGGCTGATATTTCTGAAAAATGTGTATGTATGTTCATCATGGGTCACGGATGATGCCCGACGTTTTACTTTACCGCTATATCGTCACTAACAGCTATAACGACCCATAACGGTTTTTTCTCTTTTATGGAATATCTCAGAAAGTACGTGGCCGATCTTTCTGAAAATTTGTAGTATGTTCATTATGGGTCATGGATGATGCCCGATGTTTAAATTTACCGTTATAGCCGTTATTAATGGTCGATAATGGTTTCCTTCTTTGTGGAAAGTGTCAGAAAGTACTTGGCCGAACTTTCTGAAAATTTGTAAGCATGTTGATTATAGGTCACAGATGATGGCCGATGTTTACCAGAATAGCCACTGCTAACGGGTCACACCAGCCCGAGAGGTTTTTCCTCTTTATGGAATATCTCACGCGTATTCAGGATAAACTGGGAGTACATTTATATACTTTGCATCTTGTTACTTTTGTTTTTCGGGCTATCCTATCTTGTTTTTTTTTTATTCCATACGAATTGAAAGCATTGCTTTTTAAGCTTATCCATAAAGCTGTTTGGTGGATTAGGTAATAAGATCCAAAGACATATCAATTTTGAGAGAATCAGTGTGTTTTAAAATGGCTGCATTGCCAACAGGTGTGTAAAAAACTCTCTAACTCCAGGCGTTGAATAACGATTTTATTTCAAGAAATTTGTCTTTGTAATTCAGTTCTATGCAGTGTGATATTTCTGGGGAGAACCAGATTCCAAGGATCTTAAACTGTTTCAGATTCCAGTCTATTTCTAGGTGGGGCAAATATCTAGTCTTTGATAACACTTTGCTCCCTACCCAAACTGCCTTCGTCGTTTTTTCAATATTCGTATGCAACCCAGATACTTTTGCGAGTTTGTTTAAGGTCTGTATTGAATGTTAAAATGATTTTTTCTGTCCCCTTCATTTGTCAGCTGTACATCGTCTGCAAACTGAGACAGATTGTGTTCAGTTTGGTTCATGTGTATTACCTTAATGTTTTTATTTTCCTGATCACGACAGCTAATACTTCTGTGGACAATATAAATAAAGAGGGAGATATGGGGTCACCTTGTCGACAGCCTCTTTGTATTTCAAACCATGTTGAGCTCTGACTGTTTACTGTTACAGATGATTTAAATCCCTTATGAAGTCTTTTATCCAACGACATATATCTTTACCAAATGCAAATGATTTAAATACCTTAAACCATGAATTGCCAATTCAAGGAATCAAACGCTTTC
>JADBJO010011231.1:40000-66239 GCA_016801955.1 Conus betulinus
TGTGCTGGCGTATCTCCTGTGTTGTGGAGACGTTGAATTAAATCCTGGACTTTTTTTTTCTGTGGTGCCAAATGTCTTCCGATGTTTTAGCGTTTTTGTAAAGTTTTTCATGTTGTCCTCGTCTTAGAAGTGTGTAGAAAGGGATACAAGACTGTGTAGATACTGTTCATACAGTCTGGTGGTAAACATTGACTGACTGTTGCGAGTATTAAGAGGTGAACTTACCTGCTGGTGCGATCTTCATTGGGGCGGCCATCTTGGTATGCTTGATTCGTTTGTTTACAGTTGTGATTTCTTGTTTGGTTGAAGAGACTTGTATTGCATTCTTCGCCGTATGCGGTATCTAGTATCTTAGTGTTAATAGATGCTGTTCATACGGTGTGGTCGAAAAATTGCCTGACTGATACGAGTATTGAGAGGTGAACTTACCTGCTATTGCGATCTTCATTGAGGTAGCCATCTTGGGTATGATTGATTCGTCGTTTATTTACAGTTGTGATTTCTTGTTTGGCTGGAGAGAGACCTGTGTTGCCTTCTTCGCTGTTTGCGGTGTCTGGTGTCTTAGTATTCCTTGACATTAAACTCGTTCACTGTGAACGTCTTTTCACGTATAGCTCTATGAGTGATTCAGCTGTTTACAGTCGAGATCTCTTTCTTAGCCTTCGGCATGGGGTACACTTGATTTGTTCAGGACGTTTCCATTTTTGCGTCCAAAAAAAGAGAGGTAGACGTTCTGGGGTTGTTCTGGGAGCAAGAAGACGAAAACACAAACTGCCTTTGCTATCTACCGTCTTTGGAAACGTTCAGTCATTGAGGAATAACTGGATGAGTGTCTAGTAAGTGTGCAGTACCTCCACGCCTATAGAGATGCAAATCTTTTGTGTTTTACCGAGTCCTGGCTTTCAGAAAAGGATGTGGAAATAGACTTCCCAGGCTACACAGTTGTTCGCCTTGACCGGACTGTGAAGGACACAGGAAAGACAAAAGAAGGAGGAGTCTGCACAATCATAACAGTAAAGGAGCACTTCTGCTCTCAGTACCTAGAGCTGTTGACAGTCGCACCGAGACCCTTCTATCTCCCAAGAGAATTCAATCAGCTGTTTGTCAGCGTTGTGTACATCCATCCTAGGGCAGACGCAAAAGCTGCCAGTTCAAAGTTGGTGGAAGTGGTTCACAAACTGGCATCACAGTCACTGATGCTCCTTGTTTCTTCTTAGGGGACTCCAACCACTGCAAGTTTGAAGCGTTCGCTCCCCTACTTTAAGCAGTACATGTGTGTGCGCTGCCACCAGGGAAATATCCTTGACGTCTGCTACGGCAACATTCCTAGAGCCTACAGATCCAGACCACTCCCTGGCCTCGACAGAAGTCCACACAACATGGTGCAGCTGGTGCTCACCTACCGTCAATGTCTCAAACGAGAGAAGCCGGCTGTGAAGCTGGTGAAGAAATGGACAAGCGAGTCAGCAGAAGTGTGTTGTGTGACTGCTTTGAAACAACAGACTGGACAGTCTTCTCTCTGATCCAAACCTCGACGTGACTGCCAAGGCCATCTCATCCTACATCTCCTTCTGTGAAGACACCATCCTCGAGACCGTCATGCAAGATTTACCCCAACAGTAAGCCCTGGATGACCCCAGGTATGAAGAAAATCTTGCACAAGAAAAGAGACGCGTTCCTGAGAGTTGACAGGGATGAGGAGAAGGCAGCCCAAAAGCAGCTCCAGGGACAGATCAGGGAGGACAAATGCCTCTTCACATCCAGGATGGAGTCCCACTTCCGGGAGGGCTACGCCAGGCAGTACTGGAGAGACATCGGGACAACTCACCGGCCACAAACAGCAGAAAGTCCCTCTCCAGACCAGTGATGAAGCAAAGCTGGCCAGAGAGCTGAACACCTTCTATGCCAGGTTTGACCGCTGGGACTTCAGTGAAGAACAGCAGCGGGCCATGCAGGAGGTGGCAAGTCGAACTGCGCATCCAATCACCATCTCAGTCGATGAGGTCAGGGCATCCTTCAAGAAGGTCAAAGTGCGCAGTGCTGCAGGCCCTGACAACATCACTGGTAGGCTGCTATGGGAATGCCGTGACGCTCTAACTCTGGTCTACTGTGAGCACTCCAGAGGTCCATTGACGAGGGCTTCATCCCAGCCATCTGGAAATCATCAACTGTTGTCTAGAAACGTTCTCCAGTCACCATGAATGACTACAGGCCAGTAGCGCTCACTTCTGTCCCCTTTAAGCGCGCTGAGAAGATCATCCGTTGCCTGCTGAGGTTGGAGACAGAGGGGCATCAGGATCCTCTTCAGTTTGCTTATTCCTGCAACCGGAGTACTGCATATGCCATCCTCACTCTCCTCCACAGTGTCTACACTCACCTCGAGAAGCCTCATACACAAGGGTCCTCTTCATCGACTTCAGTACTGCTTTCATCATGATCCAACCCCATCTCCTTGTCATCAAGCTTCTCTGCTGCAGTGTCAACCCAGTCCTCATCAGCTGGATCTTCAGTTTTCTGACTCAGAGAACGCAACGAGTCTAAGTTGGGCAC
The DNA here is from genome assembly GCA_016801955.1 of Conus betulinus. NCBI lineage: Eukaryota > Metazoa > Mollusca > Gastropoda > Neogastropoda > Conidae > Conus > Conus betulinus. The sequence goes on from JADBJO010011231.1 coordinate 42,551, forward strand.
GCTCTCTCCGATCCTGTGACCACCAACAATCAGTACAACTTTGAGTTAATCTGACAATAAATTGGTTTCAGTCAGTCAGACCACCAACACTGGCGCTCCCAGGGCTGCATTCTGTCTCCGGCTCTCTTCACCCTGTACACTGCCGACTGTCGCAGCAAGGATGATTCTACTCTGCTGCAAGTTTGCAGATGACACCTCGCTGACTGGGCTTCATCCTCAAGAACGACGAAACAGTATACAGGGACGCCATGGATGAACTGGTTGATTGGTGCAGCACGAATCATCTGGAGCTGGATGTGTCCAAGACCAAGGAGATTGTCGTGGACTTCAGGAAGAAGAAGCCCAGCACCGAGCCCCTCGTCACCAATGGTGAGCCAGTCGAGTGTCGAGTACTACAAGTACGTACGTACTATCATCGACAACCAACGAGACTGGTCTCCCAATGCAGATGCAGTGTGCAAGAAGGCAAACCAGAGACTTTTCTTCCTGAGAAAGCTGCGACAGCTCCGTGTCAGCCCACAGATCCTCCGGTTGTACTACCAGTCGACCATTCAAAGTGTGTTGGCCTTCAACCAACTGTGTTACCACAGTAGTGCCAAGACGACAGACATGGACCGGCTGGAGAGAGTAGTCAGCAAGGCAGCCTCTATCTTGGGGGGGAAGAGCAGGTACCCGTTAGCGCGTGGTTCCCAGGTGTGGCCCATAAGAAGCTTGACAAGATCCGAGCAGACAACCAACCCACCCACTCCACGAGGTGCTGGCACCCCAAGAGCCCAAGAGAGAATCCACCCGGGTCCTGAGGAGCTTCAGTGCCCGGACCAACCGACGGAGGGACACCTTCCTGCCATCTGCCGTATGCCTTTTTCAATGAGAGGGTCAACCAGAGAAGGGAAAATGCGTGTCTTATTTCTTCGGTTTAAATACAGACCCCTGTGGCGCGCTTGCGTGTGTGCCTGTGTGTGTGTGTGTGTGTGTGTGTGTGTGTGTGTGTGTGTGTGTGTGTGTGTGTGTGTGTGTGTGTGTGCGTGCGTGCGTGCGTGCGCATGTGTGTGTGTGTGTGTGTGTGTGTGTGTGTGTGTGTGTGTGTGTGTGTGTGTGTGTGTGTGTGTGTGTGTGTGTGTGTGTGTGTGTTGTGTGTGTGTGTGTGTGTGTGTGTGTGTGTGTGTGTGTGTGTGTGTGGGTGGGTGGGTATGTGTGTGTATGCGTGCGTGTGTGCGTAGGTGTGTATGTTGCCCCCCCAACCTCACCCACCCCCTTACTAAGTATTTTAAGTCCTGTTTTACAGTGTGAGTAACTAAAATTGCTGATGCTGATAATGTTTCGTTCTCATTTTATTGTTTTTTTTTTTATATGCTTTTTAAAAAAAAAACAAAAACATGCCTGTGTTTGTGGTGAGGTGGCAGTGTGTGTGTGTGTGTGTGTGTGTGTGTGTGTGTGTGTGTGTGTGTGTGTGTGTGTACATGTGTATGTGTGTGTGCAGGTATGTTAGTGTGTGTGTGTGTGTGTGTGTGTGTGTGTGTGTGTGTGTGTGTGTGTGTGTGATGGACTACCCCCTTCAAGCTTTGTTTTACTTTTTTATCCATGAATTATATGAATCATATGATTTGACTTTGGTTGTCTTTCTTTTACTGTTTTAATAATCATACATTTGGCGATATCATTGCTTGGGATTGAAATTTTGTTCTTATTTACTCCTTACTACATGTCCATTAGGGAATGTTATGTTTTACTGTTCAAATGCTTATACAGTGTGTGTGTGTGTGTGTGTGTGTGTGTGTGTGTGTGTGTGTGTGTGTGTGTTGTGTGAGGACCACCCCCATCCAAACCATTTTTACTACAAATATATGTACTTGATTGCATTCTCTTTACTGTTTAAACAATCATACATTTTGTAATATAATTTCTTGGCATTTAAATTTTTATGCTCTTTTATTCCGTACCTGGTTTAATAGGGAATGTTATATTTTTTATAGTTAAAATGTTCATACAAGTCTTTTTCCAATTTTCACACCCCTATGAATTTACTTCCCCCCCCCTCTCTCTCTCTCTCTCTCTCTCTCTCTCTCTCTCTCTCTCTCTCTCTCTCCTTCAAACATCTTACTTAGCAGTAGATCTTTTATTCTTGATTTGTATTTAACTCTGCAGGTTGCTTTTACAGTTTAAGTAATTATACATTTTGCAATATAATTGATCTTTTGAATGGCGCTGTTGTTTTTGTTGTTTTTCTCTCTCTTTTTTATACTTCACTTTGAAGTTATCTTGGGGCGTTCTGTTTTACAGTTGGAGTGTTCATTTAAATGTGGTGTTAATATTGCATATATGTGATGGTGGTTTGTGGTGGTGATGTGCGCGCCTGTGTGTGTGTGTGTGTGTGTGTGTGTGTGTGTGTGTGTGTGTGTGTGTGTGTGTGTGACTCTATTTTGGCGGCGTGTTGTGTGTCTGATTCTGTATTGTGTGGGTGTGTGTGTGTATCTGGGATGGTGGGGGGGGGGGGGGGGGTGGTAGGATGTGTACCTGCATGTGTTAATATTTTCATATATGTACAGACACAGGATGGATAAATGAATTGACAAGGAATGACCGAGCACAGTGGAAAGAGAGGAATTTTTTAATGATATACTTGTTTATAGTTTGTTGTAATATGTGAATTTTGACGATGGCACCACAAATATTTTTCCTTGTATTCTGTGAGGACAAATAAAATATCGTGTAAAAGACAGTGCGCAGACAACGCTGACGAAAGCAGTTCTGTCCGTACCCCTCTACATATCTCTAGTGATTCTCGTCTGCAGCGCGATACTGTACAGCAGATTCTAGACGCCATCCAGTGACAGGAGAACAGGTTCGAATCATTAAAGGCTAACATGGAACTTATGAAGCAAGACCTCAATGCAATTAAAACAGATATTGGTCTTGTCAAAACTAAATGTGATGAAATAGACAAACGCTGTGGTAAATTGGAAATTGACAGTGACAAGCGCTTTACTCTACTTTAAGACACCACAGCTGACATCAATGATCTGTACGCGGAAAAGAAAACAGCAAAAAGAAATGCAACGACTTGCAAAAACAATCAGTGATATGACCAAACAAATGACACGACTGAGGGAGGAGGTGGACAGACTGGAGGGGTTTTCCAGACGAGACAACCTTCTTATGTTTGGGGTGTCTGCAGCAGAGGGGAGGGAGATCTTCGACTCGTGTGCCAAAGCGGTGACGGACAAGACGTGGACAACAGACGACATTTCTCGGGCCCATCGTGTAGGCCTGAGGAATAGTGGACCCCGGCCTGTGATAGATTCAGCAGGTTGGAGGACAAAATGTCAGTTATGACAAACAAGGACTCCATTGTCAAACTGAAGGACAAGGGTGTAACCATGGCCAATGGCCTTACCCACCAGCAAGCCAGTTTAATCGTTGAGGCCAAGAAGGACGGTAAGGTGGCATTCTTTAGAAAGGGGCAGTTAGTTGTGGAGCCAAGACGACCTGACCCAAGAACTTATGCTGAGGTGGTGGATTCTGACGCAACACGGACAACACCAGTTGCGGCTACCCCCCTGCGTGACACTGTAAACAAACAGGTAAGATGTGACAGTGCACCGTGCGGCACAGCCAACGCAGGGGATTCCTCTTCTAGTCCGTCTTCATCTCGGCAGGCCGGCAGTCCAAGGTCATCACGTGCAAGTGATTGCAACGGGTCTCGACAGTCGGGCGTGCGGGAGGTTTTTCAACGCACGCTACCAAGGCCAGGAAACACCTTGGACAGCACGCCTGTGAACAAGACCCCAGGCAGGTACCCCCTTCCCCGTCGTTCAGACAGAAACGTTAAAAAAAAAGCAATAGGACAGGCTTGGCCATCCGTGTGATTTGAGATTCCTGACTTACAATGTAGAAAACTTGTACACGAAACTGACCGACATCTCTTTCATTAAATACATTGAACTATTTGATTTCGTTTGTTTGACAGAAACTTATCGATAACACTTTTGACCTTTCCGGAATTTTCACTAACTTTGTGAAATACTATGTACCAGCAAAAAAAAGTTATCAAAACAAGGCAGAAATTCTGGTGGGTTACTGTTTTAATCCGCAAATGCTACCAGCGCTACATAACACATATTAAGATTAATTTTGATAATACTGTGGTGGTGAAGTTAGATAAGTGTGTTTTTCAGGTTGATAAGGATATGCTGGTTATTGCAACATACGTGCTCCAGAGAACAGCCCTTTGTATAGCAATAAAATGCAGAAAGATGCAATCGTTTTACTTGAAGAATCTATTTTCAACATTGTAAATGATGGGGAATTTCATCTTGTGATCTTTGGGGATCTAAATGCGAGGACAGAATGGAAGCAACCTAACTGGGATGAAGCACGTATTTATTCCCCTGTTGATGATGTCGATGATGATGATGTTGATAATTTTAACCGGCAGTCAAAAGATATGTTTATCAATAACTTTGGTGAGTCACTATTGAATCTGTGTTTCATGTTGGATTGTATTATTGTATTATTTATGAACGGTACTTGGGCTGGCCATTTTAATGGACAGTTTACATATATTTCACCACATAGTAATAGTGTGATTGATTATTTCATCATCACTAAAAGGCTGTTTTCAAGTAACTGTCATTTACATATTGGAGACCATGTTGATTCTTGGGCATTTGCCCGTCAAATTCAGTTGGAAATCTGGTTTTGATTGTATAGACAAGTTTAGAATCGTAGAGAATGAGAAGATTGTATTGTGTGGTCTGAAGATTATTTGTAAAAGTACAGACATGAATTGAATTCACATGTGTTTAATCGCCATGTCCAGGAAGCTGCTCAAGCCCTTTCAATTGACATCAACACTTCCTAAATATATTTATTAAAGCGTTGTGTGGCGCTGCTGCCTCCATGACTCGAACTGTGGGCAATAAGAAGAAAAGCATAAATGAAGGGTATGATAAACAATGCGCGCAAAAGAAACGAATTGTCAGACGTTACCTAACACTATTCCAAAGATAAAAAGAGTGATGTACAGCATAGAGATAGGTATGTGGATGAAAGGGGACAATACAAAGAGCTCCTATTTACTAAGAAAAAAAGACTCGATGATGAAAGGATAATTAAACTAAAACAGTCAACCAGCGACCCTAAGGCATTCTGGAAAATTATTAGAACCGTGAGTAGGAAAAATGTAACGTACAGTGATATCTTTATGGACCCAGTAGTATGAACATTTCCACAGGATATTTAACATCACACCTAGGCTGGCTCAACAGGAAATCTTAGCCAAGGAACCAATAGACGAATCAGACGAGCCTCTTTTTCGCGATCCTATTTCTGAAGAGGAAGTTGTATCTAGTATTAATAAACCTAAAGCCATAAAGGTTCTGGTACTGATATAATATTTGGTGAAATGCTTAATTAAACATGGCAACAAAATAGTAATTGAATTTCTCGTAGAGCTTTTCAACAAGATATTTGAACAGCGCATTTTCCCAAAACGAATGGTGTAAATCCATTATTATTCCAATTTAAAAAAAGGATGCTAATCTACCCGATAAATACCGCGGTGTAGCATTAGTAAGTGTCGGGAGCAAAGTGTACACATCTATTCTGAATAAGCGACTCTCACGATGGGCAGAATTTGAAGGAAAATTAGCAGAGGAGCAAGGTGGGTTTAGAGCAGAATATAGTACAATTGATCACATTTTCATTTTATACTCCATTGTTGAAAAATATTTGGCAAGAAATTCTAAACGGTGTGTAGCTTTCGTCGATTTCAGAAAAGCATTTGATTCTGTTGACAGAAATGTCTTATGGCAAGTGTTAAGGAGAAGTGGGATTGATGGAAAATAGTATAAAGCACTTCGAGGAGTGTACGACTCAGTCATTGCATGTGTCAGAATTTAATTATAATTTATCTTCCTTATACTTTAGTTTCATTTCATTTCAATGAATGAATGTGTCAAGTCGTATGTGTACCCCCTTGCCTTAGTGGCTTGTTAAGCTGAAGGCCATAAATCGTCAAAGCGTCTCTCTCTCTCTCTCTCTCTCTCTCTCTCTCTCTCTTGATGATGCAGCATATTTTACAGGCCTGTCTCGCTTAAACAAAATCTGTCTTTTGTCTTATACGTCTCAGCAATTTGTGGCTCTTTCCAGTGCAATCATACTGCACATCTTTATTTCACTGGGAACGAAGTTGCAGCGTCGCTTTCTTTCCAGTAAATTTTAAATGTAATCAATAGCGAACCGCCAAGAAAACGTAGACAAACGAATCACAGAACAAAACATGACGCGTTTCGACCTCTCAGATCTTCTTCAGGCAAGACACAAAACACTCAGAACAACGAAAATGAACGAGCAATCACTCATCGTCATTCACTTCAACGCAGATATTCTTTCTAGTGGCCAGCGATGTAATTTCGCATAAGTCTCTCTAGAGTTCTGTTTCTGCGACGTGATGCTATGAATAACATGATCATAGAATACGGCAACGGCTTGCCCGTCTGACGTTGTTCAGTAGTATTCAAACCAGTAGTTGTTGTCTGTTCTTCATCAGACAGTCTTCATCTTTCTGTTCCAGGTGGGCCTTCCTCCACCAATACGTTTGATTAAAGCTCTTTCTGTGTGGAATTTCCTTCCAAAATACATGTAGTTTGCTCGTCTGAGTCTCTTCATGCCTTCTGATCAGCACTGAAAACGTATTGTTGTTGCTCTTATTGTTGCTGTTTGAGTGTTGTTGTTTTGATGACACCGGCAATGTTAGGTAGGTACTCAAGGTCTGTCCAGCTCGTTAGGCTAATGCGTGGGTCAAACGTCTGCTAAGTCGTAGCCGCGAGACCCTCTTCTAAAAAGCCTGTCATCTCAGTCATTAATTCATTTGTCCATCAGCTTTAAATCATGTGCAGCGTGATCTCAAAAATTAACAGATAATGCTGTAGCGTGTTTTGACTAGTCCGCAACCTCATTGATGAAACTGAAACTGTTGTTGTTGTTGTTGTCGAAAACCATATATTTCACTGCAGATACCGTTCAGATTTGGTACTTACTTTGTTTGCATTTTGTGACCTTTCCCACTGTTCCTTAATTACATGTGTGTGTGTGTGTGTGTGTGTGTGTGTGTGTGTGTGTGTGTGTGTGTGTGTGTGTGTGTGTGTGTGTGTGTGTGTGTGTGTGTGTGTGTGTGTGTGTGTGTGTGTGTGTGTGTGTGTGTGTGTGTGTGTGTGTGTGTGTGTTGTGTGTGTGTGGTGTGTGTGTGTGTGTGTGTGTGTGTGTGTGTGTGTGTGTGTGTGTGTGTGTGTGTGTGTGTGTGTGTGTGTGTGTGTGTGTGTGTGTGTGTGTGTGTGTGTGTGTGTGTGTGTGAGAGCGAGAGAGAGAGAGAGAGAGAGAGAGAGAGAGAGAGAGAGAGAGAGAGAGAGAGAGAGAGAGAATTGCCTATAGGGCTAAATCCAAAGTTCCAGGACTTGTTCATCCTATATTAACAAATATATTTCAATTTTTGTTTTCAAACTAAGACATAAGAGCAAGCTTTGTTTATAATTCAAAATTTATTGCAATCATTGCAACACCAAGCTGCTCTGAAAATTACTAGAATGGTGCTCAGTTATTTACCCTAGGAATTTATTAGTTTTTCACACACACACACACACACACACACACACACACACACACACACACACACACACACACACACACACACTAACAAAGAACAAAAACAAAATGCTCAAAAAGAAACTTACCAGTCTGCAGCAGTTCTGGAAAAGGAGAGATGCACGATACAAAATAACGCACAGAACAGACATGAAGCAATGCAGACATCGTACAAATTACAAAACCAGAGATGTACATTTTCAATCCTCAGACGTTACCGACAGCAGACAAATACAATACTGCCATAATACGAGACTGAATGACATTTGTGGCTGACTGGTACCAGTGTTTTGCGCATGGTTTTCTACTGTTTGCAATGACTGTCGCTTGTCTGTTCTGTATTGTGTATTTACTATGTGTTACGTTACGCCACACTTTGTGTGTTTATTTCGTATTTTGCTTCCTAAAAATGCAAAGTAACCAAAACACTTAAACCGTCTAATGTCTTTTCACAAATTAATCTGTAGATAATTCCAGATTTATAACACATCTGAACAATGTCATGTATCAGTATGTACATAGTTCCAGATTTATAACACATCTGAACGTACAAATCAAGAGAGAGAGAGAGAGAGAGAGAGAGAGAGAGAGAGAGAGAGAGAGAGAGAGAGAGAGAGAGAATCTTCAGCAATAATTCAGATGTATGTGCGCAAGCGTGCGTGCGTGCGTGTGTGTGTTTACGCGTGCGTGCGTGCTTGCGCGCGCGTGTGTATGTGTGTGTGTGTGTGTGTGTGTGTGTGTGTGTGTGTGTGTGTGTGTGTGTGTGTGTTAGTGGTTCATGTTCCAAACCTCTTTTAAAACGATGAAGCCCATCACCTTATGGAAAGTAAACAGCAGCTTAAATCCGTCATCAGGTGCTACGCGTCTGGCATTTCCCTGAAAATGCACATGAAACATTTTGGATTTAGGAAAAACGCGAGGTTTGGGAGGGATGTAACCATATTCCATCCAAACTCTCCTACGTTTTGAGCCCTTGTAGAACGAGACACGGTTGGCTTTGGTGTCCGTAATAATATCGCGGCCGTTGAATCCACTGATGAGGTTAAAGAAGGTGAAACTGACCAGTGTGGATAGACCTGGAGGTGGCCTGACCTTTATCTTGTCTTTCATTCCAGGGGGAAAGGCCGCTCTCCCTTGGTCCATTCCAAGAGTCTGGATCTGCACTGAAACACAGTGTCAACTTACCTCGCATGCCTGGTAAAATCGTTTGCTTTTATCTCCACTGATTAATCATGTCAGGATCATTAATTAATATTGTCGCAGAAAATACGGAGATGTGGAGCATTAACCAACTTCTCAAACATCATTGACAAAGCCGTATCCTGATTCATTTACAATCTAGGCTACAGGTCCCTCTGGAGAGAGAAGACAGAGGAACTGACAATTAGGACAGAGAAGGGAGGGGAAGAGAAGAATAAAGCCAAGGCAATGGTTTAAGAAAGCATGATAGCGATGACAATCGTGATACAACTGGACGAACATTTCTTAACTTGGAGAAAAAAATTGTGTGTGTGTGTGTGTGTGTGTGTGTGTGTGTGTGTGTGTGTGTGTGTGTGTGTGTGTGTGTGTGTGCGTGCGTGCGTGCGTGCGTGCGTGCGTGCGTGCGTGTGTGTGTGTGTGAGTAAATTCAACATGAAATGTACCCAGGAAAGTCTCAACCAGACATTCCTGGACGGGTATCTATAAATTCTTGATCTTGTTGCAGAATACAGCTGAACGTTAAGTTTTGGTCAAACTCTACGACAAAAAAAACCTCTTATTTCTTGCATATGCAGCAAACAAACAGGTGGTTTGAGGTAAGTAATCAGGGTTTCTTGTCTATAAAAAGTGCGGTTAATCAGGAGAGATAATAAACTGACACTTCATGAGACAAGAACTGTGAAAACGTGAGGAAAGCATGAATAGTATATCCATTGATAAGATGTTTAGCATTCTTCCTTGCCCGTGCTTTCGTTCGCTTTGATTCCAACATTGTTGCCAAAGCGCATATTGATTTTCTAAGTCTGATGTTTTTCATACATGTTTCATTATTAATGCGTGGTCACTGGAAATAATGTCACGATCTCACAAACACATGAATTAGAAGGGCCAGTTACTAAACGGAGAATAATGAATAAATTTAGCCACACACACACACACACACACACACACACACACACACACACACACACACATGGTGTGCGATGCGTGTTTTGCTGTCTCTCAACTGAAGAAGTTTGGATGCGTGTAAGACTTTTCCCTACACATACCCACACCACACTGACATAGATAGCTAGGCAACAATTCAGTTTTTTTTCTTTTGCTGCCTAAACCACCCAATCACAGAACAAGAAGAAACATCAATTAATTCATGCCACCGCCATCAAGGGCGCGCAACAACACTAAGTACTACTATGACAAATCAAACTTTTTTTTTTGCTTGCGCAGGCCAAGCTGGCACTCACAACAGTGTCACCGAAAACAGTGCATGCACTTGGCCGCATCCGGCCTAAGTCATACAGTCTCCACACAGATCAGAAGTCGCTCACGGAAGCAGTTCGTGGAGTCCTTCTCCAGGGACTCCCACACAACAAAACAGGTTCTCTCGTCGTCGTCCCGGCGTAGAACGAAGCCGCTCAATGGAAACAGTTCGTGGAGTCCTTCCAGGATACCCACACAACAGAAAAGGTTCTTTCGTCGCCGTCTCGATGTAGAAAGAAGCCACTCAGGAACTCCCACACAACCAAAGAAACACACGTCGTCGTCCCGACGAACTCTGAAGCCCTTTCACATATCAGCTCGTTGCTGACCACAGCCAAAAAGTTGGTGCAGGAGCAGAAGGGAACCCCACTCCTTTTCTCGACAGTAGTAAGTCGCTTAGAGCACCTCAGGTAGAAACCAGTGTTCAGACAGACCCATGTGGTCTTGAACCGCTGAAATGTCTTCCCACTTTGAAAACATTGCAAGAAAAAACGGCCGTTGGTGGGGGCCTTAAACCCACCTAAGGATGCACTCCAGTGCATCCACTAAGCCTGCAGCTGTGCGTGCTGCCCAGCAAGGGATCGCCCCGAGACGGCCCCCAAGCCGAGATCACCTCCCAAGGGAGGTGTCCCGACAGTGGCTTCAAGCAAAGTGGCGTTGGTGGAGTGCAGTGCAGGGGAAAGCCTCCATCAATGCCATCAAGACCTTTGGGTTCTCCCCATCCAGGGAAGAAGAAACTTCCAACTCCACCAGACAGGCTAAAAAAGCTGAGCTGAAACTGCAAAATGCGTTTGAAGCTCTGTATGATGAAGAGGAAGAGGACGTAGACATGGATGATTAAAATCCTCATCCACAATGGATACAGTCATACAATGGAACATCAGGGGATTGTCTTCCAATTACGAAGAACTGCAGCTCTTGTGCCGTGAAGCTAAGCCCATGCTATTTTCACTGCAAGAAACTCTTCTGAAGTTTGACAAACTTTCTCAATTTCTGGCTACAGCTTTCTAACCCAACTTACACAATCTGTTGAACATGGCGTTTCTGGTGGGGTAGCTTTATTCATTCACACCTCTGTTCTATACAGCCCAGTTGCTCTGCAGACTCCGCTTCAGGCAGTGGCAGCACGGGTTACTCTCCACAAAACAATTAATATCTGTAGCTTGTATCTGTCTCCAAATATCTGCGTCACCAAACGGGACCTCATTTCGCTCTTGGAGCTTCCCAGACCCTTCCTGCTGTTGGGTGATCTGAATGGTCACTCTCCTCTATGGGGGAAGTGAGAGATCTTCACCAAGGGGTCTGCTTTTAGAGGAAGCTGTTTTGTGTGTCTTGAATGGGAAATCGCCAACTTACTTTCACTCCACTAATGGCACATCTTGTCTGGATCTTTCTGTCTGTGACCTATCTTTGTTTCTGGATTTTGTTTGGGAGGTTGATGAGGACCTGCATGGTAGCGACCACTTTCCTGTGTTGCTTCAGTGTACGAATGCAGAGAGAGTGAGTCTTTGCCAGAACGCCTCAGTTTCAACAAAGCAGATTGGGACCTCTTTGTCACTAGGTTTCTTATGGATCTGGAAGAGGACAAGATCCTGCAAAGTGAAGATCCGGCAGGAAGTCTTTCAGATTTCATACTGAATTGCGCAAAGTCAACCATCCACACATCATCCAAGAAGCCCCTCATGCCAAAAGTTCCTTGGTTCAACTCTGAATGAAGGGAAATTAACAAAACCCACAAAAGAGCTCAACATCGGGTCTGCTGCAGACCTTCGATGCGCAGCGTCTGAGCGCATCAGAAACTGCGGGGCAAATTCAAACACGTTTATAAAACCAGTAAACGTTTATCTTGGAAACAGTTTTGCTCAAGTCTCACATCCAAAACATCGAAGAAAAAAGTGTGTAAAATCATCAAGAAAATTGAAGGAAAGAACACACTGCCCCACTTTAAACCATCTCAAGTTTTCTGAAATTTAATAACAGAGAAAAAAGGCAGTTGCTAATCTGCTTGCTTCAACCATTGAAAAGAATTCCTCGTCTTCTAACAAATCAACCAGTTTTATCAAAAACAAGGCCCTTAAAGAAAATTACCCTGCAACTTTTTTTCAGACAACATAGAAGACAGCAATCTTCCTTTCACTTTAAACGAATTGAAATCCACCTTACTTTCCTGCAGCGATTTCTCTCCGGGTATAGGTGCAATCCATTATAAACTTTTGAAACATCTTCCACAAAAGGTCTGAACATCCTGCTACATGTATACAGCCATGTATGGACTACTGGATTCTTTCCACCTTCTTGGTGAAAAGCCCTCATCATTCCTATTCCCAAATTTGGAAAAGATCTTTCTAACCCATCAAACTACCGTCCGATAGCTTTGGCCAGCTGTGTCTGCAAACTGATGGAGAAAATGGTCAATGCTAGACTCACGTGGAAACTCAAAACCGACGGCCTTATGACGAAAGAACAGTGTAGTTTCCGCAAACATCGAAGTACAGTTGACCATTTAATCCGTCTGGAATCTACGCTTCAGAACGCCTTTCTAAACAAACAACATGCAGTGGCAATTTTCTTCAACTTGGAGAAGGCCTACGAAACAACCTGGAGATCTCGGATACTTTATGATCTCCAGAATCTTGGTTTTCGGGGTCATCTTCCACTTTTCATTCGATTTTTTTTGGGCAGAACGACAGTTTCAGGTCGGGTTGACGCCACCATCTCTCTGATGTTCATGAGAGCAGGAGTTGGGTGTTCCACAAGGGAGCATACTGTCTCCTGCCCTCTTTAGCATCAAGATCAACAACATTGTCAGGTCAGTTCAACAGGGTTCAGACTGCTCATTGTTTGCGGATGATTTTGCTGTCTATGCAACTGAAAGCCTGCACCCGAGTGCCCAGCGCAGTCTCCAGCTTTTTGTGGATAAAATTCATCAGTGGGTGGATGACAACAGCTTCACGTTTTCTCCTACGAAGGCACAGTGCATTCACTTCTATAATAATTTTCATCAATGTTTTTCCAGATCATGTAATTCAAATAGGGAAATCTCCAATTCCAGCTGTCAAAGAGGCCAAATTCTTAGAAGTTATTTTTGACCCCAAAACACAACTTTCTCAACCACATTAAACACCTCAAAACTTCTTGCCAAAAGCTCTGAATATTCTGCGGGTCGTCGCACACACTGACTGGGGCGGATGATTAGAAAACTTTGCTGCACATCTAAAGAGCCTTGGTCTGTTCCAAACTGGACTGTGGTTGTGCTGTGTACGGCTCTGAAAGACTGTCTTACCCTAAACCCTTGGACCCTATCCACCATCAAGGGCTTCGTCTCTGTCTTGGACCATTCCGCACCACCCCTGTGTGCAGCCCGTATGCAGAGGCAGGTGAACCCTCACTGTCCAATGGCAGGCTGAAACTATCTTTGAATTATTATATCAGACTATATCAGAACTGGAGAACCCTGCCTATGACTGTGTCTTTGACCCTCAGTTTCAAAGCAAATTCGAAAACAACCCTACCTGTAATCCGCGTTTGGTCTTCGTATGCAGCCTCACACGCGGAATGCAGGACTAGACCTAGGAGTTGTGTCTGATTTTTCCAAGTTTGCAGACAAGCCTCCGTGGACCTTTTTTCACACCAGAGATTCGTTTTGATCTTGCAGCTTTTCGCAAAGAAAAAAAAAATCTACCAGCTCTGGCATACAAGGCATTGTGTGCCGACCTCCGTTTGGATTTCCCATCCTATCAGAAAATTTTCACTGACGGTTCCAAGTCTGAAGATGGAGTGGCCTGTGCAGCCTATTGCCCTGGTGCTCCTTCTCAAATATTGTTGAACATATTTGTTCAGATGCTTCTGTTTATTCTGCTGGACTTACTGCTCTGGTTCTGGCATTGAAAATAAGCTCTCAATCAGCAAAGGACTTTTGGTTTTGTCAGATTCACTGTCAGCTTTGGAGGCCATAGCTGGTCGCAGCCTTTAGCATCCCAAACTTTTACGCTTTTTAAAAAAACTTTTTACCAAGTTGAAAGTGGATGGTTACAACATTATTCTGGCTTGGGTTCCTGGTCATGTTGGCATTGGAGGAAGTGAAATGGTTGATTGTTTGGCCAGGAATGCCACAACAGAGAAACTGTCAAACACACCTATCCCCTGCTCAGATCTGAAACCCAAAATTAATGATTATGTCAGAGACTTCTGGCAGGAGGATTGGAATACACAGACGGATAACAAACTCTTTCAGATCCGTCCAAACCTTAAGGAGTTCCTCTCATCTGCGTCTGGTGGTCATAAAGAAGAAACAGTTCTGTGCCGGCTGCACACTGGCCATTCGTATTTTACCCATTCATACCTTTTAAAGAGTGAAGAAGCTCTGTGGTGCATTCCATGTCATGTGCCACTCACAATGAAACATGTTCTTTTAGAGTGTTTGGACTTGCATGATGTGAGACACCAACATTTTACAGCAGATTCCACGAAAACCTTGTTCAGAGACAAGTTTCAAAATGGAGCGACTGATGGCGGAGAATGAAGCAAAATTTAGAAAGAGTGGGGGTTAGTTGCCGCTAAGGACATTGACAAACAAAGTACAGGACAAGACACGATGCATTTCGACCTCTTGGGTCTTCTTCAAGTAAAAAAAAATAGATGACATTTAACATTTAGGACAGTACAAAACAAAGAACGGAGAGAGACTTATCTGATGTCCATGTGGTATGCTGTGAAGAATGGCCGACAGAAGGAAATGACAGAGGGGATTATGGGAGAGGAAAAGGGGGGGGGGGGGTGGGGGGTGGGGTGGGGGGTTGCGTGGAGGGAGGGGATGAGTGAGGCGATGGGGTTGTGTGGTTAGTTAGACCGTCACATATACCACACCACCCAACCTGACTAACCACACAACCCCATCGCCTCACTCATCCCCTCCCTTCACGCCCCCCCCCCCCCCCCTTTTCCTCTCCCATAATCCCCTCTGTCATTTCCTTTTGTCGGACATTCTTCACAGCATACCACATGGACGTCAGATAAGTCTCTCTCCGTTCTTTGTTTGTACTGTCCTAAATGTTAAATGTGATTTTTTTTTTTACTTGAAGAAGACCCAAGAGGTCGAAATGCATCGTGTCTTGTCCTGTACTTTGTTTGTCAATGTCCTTGGCAGCAACTAACCCCCACTCTTTCTAAATCTTGTTCAGAGACGTTCAGCCCGACACGATCTTTGAGTTCTTGAAAGAGATTAACATTTTTCATCGGATCTGAGATTTTACAGTGGAATTTTTTTTTTTTTTTTTTTTTTTAACAAACTTTCGGATGGGTTTTTCGATGTATTTTAAGGAATTGTGTGCATGAATGACATGTGAGTTGATTGTAACGTGGTGACAGCCCTGATGTGGCCCTTTGCGGTCGGCTGGGCTATAAGCAATATTATCTTATCTTCTTCCTACTCACTCCATTCTTCTCATCCACTTCTCGACTCACACATTCCCTAACTACAAATTCCTACTGTCTCCCTATGTCTTGTCAAATCACAAGATATATTAAGGGAACAATTAAATATTTTAGGCCTTTACTAAGAACTGGAAAGTTTCCACCACCTGTAGGGAAAATACAACTTCATCAGTACTGTGACGGATCTTTTTTTTGTCCGGTCGCAAATTTTTACAACCGTGTTTGCCAGAACATGTTCATTCCAAAACCGGTTGGTTACTTTACCTGACTGCTGTTCACCTGCGCTGTGTATAAGCCAGGTGAGCTGAAACGATCAGGCAGTCTCTACAGCAGTTCCAGCAGTGCAACTTTCCAGTGGCTGAAGAGGAACTCCTGAACGAGTTGCTGTGGCAGTCAGGTATTTTATTTTAGCAATTTGAAATCATTCTCCCCTCCTATCAGCGACTGTGACTTTCTCAGCGCCTAGTAAAGTTTTTTTTTTTTTTTTTTTTTTAAAAAAAAAGTATTTGTTGTTTTTTTTAGTATATCTTGTGACTTTAAAGGGTAATAGGAGGAATTTTTTTTTAATTTTTTTTTAGGAAGTATGAATAGAAAGAAGGAAAAAAAATGTTGTTGATGAGTGATCGAAAAAAGAGGTGGCTTAGTTCATGGCTTTATGATGAAAAAAAAAGTTTTGTTTCTTCTAATATATTGTAATGATATTGATAGTAAACTCGGACGTGAGCGATGGAAACTATCGTGTATTAATGGTTGTGATATGTATGGAAACCATCCTTGATATGAATAATGAGTATCTATTTGTTTGATAAACCAGTGTGTGGAAATCATTCCAGTTAGATGTAGTGGTTATGTGAAATGATAAAAGCATTCTTGTCGTGATGGAAGAGACATGAAATGATAAGAACATTCTTATCCTGATGAAAGAGACGAAAGGAAATCGTTTCTTATATGCAATGATTATATTCTTGGTTTATCGAAAAGGTCTATGTGGAAATCGTTTTCCCCTAACGTGTAAAACATGATTTTGAAAAGGTCTATGTGGAAATCCTTCCCCCCAATATGTAAGCATGATTTCGAATGGGTATATGTGGAAATCCCCCCCCCCCCCACACACACACACACACCACCACCACCACCACCACCACCACCACCAATTTGTAAAACATGATTCCCCAAAAAGAGAATGTTCTATTGTGAAATTGTATGGAATTGTATGGATTTTGCTCTGGGTATTTTCCCCCAAGTTCTGGTGAAATACAAAGTGACTGTTGGTTATGAATATGATTAATAACCAAGATGAATAATAGCCATGTTATAGTAGGCTAGATAATTAAGGTAGTTATCAGTTCCCCCAGGTAGAGTCGTTGTCCTGGTGTGACCAGGAACTGGTTGCCACTGCTAGAGTGTCTGGGGCGTAGCCAAGGTCTGCCCCTGTCTCCACCCTGCTGAGGGGTGTGGAGAGTGGACAGAGGGAGTCGACAGTAACTTGTCCTGCCACCGCGCCCGGGTCTGGGGCGTAGCCGAGATCTACCCCTTGTCTCCACCCTGCTGAGGGTGTGGAGAGGTCGACGTGGGAGTTGACAGTAACCCAACGTGCCAGTTGTGCCAGAGCCGCTGCTGCCGCCAAGCCAGAGCTGCTGCTTTTGAGGTATTTGAACCAGCGACCTGTTGGGTCAGTCGTACTAGAGCCATCGCTTCTGCTCTACCAGGACCGTCGCTTTTGTGTTGACAACATCGTGTCTGTGTGTGAGCCGCAGCTTTTGTGTTGGAGCCGTCGCTACTGTTATGGACAGAGCCACCACTTCGGTTCTGTGGAGACTCTGCGAGCTGCTCCTCCTTACTGTGTGAGTCCCAGGAGAGGACTTCCTTTACAGCGGTCTTCGCGAGAGACTTTATAGACAACTGAGAGTTGTCGTGTTGAGCCAGATGTGGTCAAAAGAAATTAATTTGTATTTGCTTTACTTGCACGCCTAAAGTTACGCATGCGTGAATATTCTGTCTTATTGATATTGTTGTATATTGGTGTGTTTCGTGTATTTGCGTATAGATGGCTTGAGCAGCTTAAAAAAAAGAAATGTTGACTTGTTGCCTGGCTGTCCATGTTTCGAATGTGTGTGTGTGTGTGTGTGTGTGTGTGTGTGTGTGTGTGTGTGTGTGCGCGCGCGCGCGCGCGCGCGCGCGTGTGTGTGTGTGTGTGTGTGTGTGTGTGAATTTAAAATCGTACACGCATCCGAATTTCTGTAAGGCAGACAAACAGACACACCCACCAACGCATCCGTAACAAGTACAGACCCCAACTTCCATTTAACTATTGAAATATACCTGACTACCAGCGACGACCTGCCTTCAGTCTCCCTTTGGCTCGTCTGGACAAGCTGCTCGGCCGATAGCTCTTCGGAGACTGAAGGGAAATCCTCGCTCACTCGACTAACACAAAACGCAGGTGATTAGCTATCAGGTAAAACAGGTCAACCGGTTTTTCAGGTTTACCTGTCTCGGTTCTACTGTCCCCGAACTTTGGAACCAGACGAAGTATGCTCCGTCACACACACACACACACACACACACACACACACACACACACCACACACACACACACACACACACACACACACACACACACACACACACACACACACACACACACACACACACACACACACACACAGAGAGAGAGAGAGAGAGAGAGAGAGAGAGAGAGAGAGAGAGAGAGAGAGAGAGAGAGAGAGAGAGAGAGAGAGAGAGCAATAAACAACAAAGTAAAAAGAGGCACATACCTTGCTTTGGAGAAATTCGGGCCACTTCGATTCCCATTAAAGCAGAAATCAAATGTCTTCCATATTACAGCTGGAAGCACCTCTTTCTGTATTGTTCGTTGATGACTTGAGAACCTGACAGACTCGGTACTTCTGCTAAAAGACGACTGCGTACGGAGAAGACCATTATGTGGTATGTTGAGATTGCCAGGATGGCTACAGTTTTTGTTCTGACAAATGATAGCAGTTATTACATTATCACTGCCTAAATCGGAATGAACGCAAGTGTGCAATATTGCCCACATCAAGAGAGAGTACAGCGTGACACCATGGAATCTGTAAACTACATACATTTGTTGATGCTGAATGAATGGTGCTTTGTTCTGTGAACATTGCTGTGTCCTGGCTCTGTGTGTTGTAATCATTTTCCAAGCAAAGCCTGTCGTTGCAAGGTCGTGCACGTATTTGTCTACCCTTTTGGTAAGATTTCTTTACCTAAGAAATATGAAAGAAGGCACCAGTTACATTTTGTCTACCCCCCCTTTCAATTTTTTGTTTATTTATCTCTATTTCCATGTTTCTTCCATTCAAGATGTTTTAATTTCCGTCTATAATTGAGAGAGAGAGAGAGAGAGAGAGAGAGAGAGAGAGAGAGAGAGAGAGAGAGAGAGAGAGAGAGAGAGAAAGACGCAGGTACGCACGGGCGCACTCATGCACGCAGGCACACGCGCTCGAACGCGCATGCGTACACACACACACACACACACACACACACACACACACACACACACACACACTCAGAGAGAGAGAGAGAGAGAGAGAGAGAGAGAGAGAGAGAGAGAGAGAGCACAACCACTTTAAATAATCAACTGTTCTAGTTAAACGAATGAAATCAGAAATGGACAAATCAAGAGAGAATAACATAATTAGACATCTGAATAAAATAAGTAAACAGGTAGATAAATGAATAAAAAAAAAGTAAGTTGACACGCAAATTAATGAGCATGCACTTTTTTCATTCAATATTTCTCAATTACACGAGCGTAAATAAATAGCAGTGACACCTCCTTGATGAAACTGAAACTGAAACTTACAACAGTTTTAATTTTACGAGAGCTCTTTGGATCATTCACATTTTCGTACTTTACATATGAACAGTTTCTGAGGATATCTGAAAACACCACAAAAGTGGTGAACTTTTGTGGTGTTTTGAGTCGAAATGCAGTCTATGGAGTCTCCTACATCGTTGCATAATGCAGTGTTGTGTTTGATGAATGCTAAGCAGTTAGCACAACGCTTTCAGGAATCAGTTTGGTGAGCTGCCAGACAAGCAAGCTGTGGTCACCTGAGTGAACGTTTTCTCTGTGTTCTCTCCCAAGACACAGCTGATTCCTGTCAAGGCATTATTCCTGCACTCTCCTTGTCTGAGCTGATGAGTTCAAGCATGTCATCTTTGATATCGGTTTGCCTTTTCTAGTCAGACAGGAACGCTGACATATTCCAAATGTGCATCAACCAAACTTCAGCATCATTGTCATGTAATGCGGAGCGATATTTCGTATGCTACGCGATTACATGAGACAGTACAGATTAACAAAAAGATTATTGATTCGTGCGTTACACTATAGGTTAGTCGTGTGACACAAGGGAGCGTATTGACTGAACGTGGCCCAGGGTTTGAGTGGAATTTTTAACACTGTTCACGCGATTTGAATATAAAACAGGCGTTGACCTGTATCGGTGCGCACTCTGAGAATGGAACAGATGATTTAGGTGAAGAAGAGGCGGACTGTGCCCATTGATAAAGGCAGAGGCCTAACACGTACAGACGTATGTGAATTGTAGTTGATTGACCGGTACTCAAGCCGTAAGTATCTTATTTTATATTGTGAGAATCTAGATGATTCTCCATTTTGTTTTTAACGGTTTATTGTCGGAACCGAAACTATGTTTGAAAAATTGAAGAGTTCAAAAATGTTAAAGTGTAACATGACTGCTAACTGGCTGGCAGTGTTTTGAACTCGTGTTTATCTGGTTTTGTTATAGTTGGGCCGACTCCCCGTGCGGTAGAGGAAAGAAGAGACTGGAGATCGGGCACTAAGGTGGATGGCCGGGGGCTGCGCGCATTCCCGGATCAAGTTCCGATCCGCGGGGAAGATCCAGGTTGGCAAAAGTTTGTCGCCGACCAGTAGATGTGATAAGTAGTGGGCAATATGGGATCCCCGCACAGAGGAAGCCAGTTCCGGACACCACAGAGAGTGTGTGTGGACACTTGCACAGTGAGTAAACCTGCAACATTAATATTGAGCGCAAAAGAAGCGTGCTTGATTGGTTGCACCAGCTGAAAGACAGATTATGAAAATATGTAAGCTTGATTGATGCCAGAGTAAAGAACCCCCATGGGATTTTAAAAGATTAAGGAGGGGATGAATCGAAATTGACCTTTGTTTGCGCCTTATGTGTATGGAGTGGATGCATTTGTGTGCGGAGGAAAGACGTCATGTTCGTGTGTGTATGTGCGTGCATGCATGGATAACCAACGTCTGACAGTGTGACCCTGACTTTGAACTTGGTTTTTGTTTCGTACCCCTCCCCTTGGTTGTGATGTTCCCCCCCCCCCCCATTTTGAATTGGAAAAAAAAATGATTTGCTTTTTAAGGTATTAGTGAATATTGTATGGGAACATTTGATTATTACGTATAATTACCTTTTCTATTTGGATACCCCCCCCCCCCCCCCCCCCCCCCACTAATTTTCTTTATATTGTAAAAATTTCCATTTAAACCCCTCCCCATATTTCCTTTCTTGATTTATTATTCAGCAATTTGAACAGATTTTGCTGTGAAATCCCCTCCTCCTTTTGTATTCCCACGTGTGTGTTTTTTTTTTTTTTTTCTACTGAGTATTTTAAGGATTTTCATGTAACCCCCCCCCCCCCCCCCCCCCCCCCATTATATACCCTCCCCAGTACTTTATCAATTTTTTTTTTGGTAATTTTCTTGTTTAAACCCCTTCTTGTACTTATTATTTAATTGCATAAATTGTATTCCTTTCATTATTTTGAATCAGTTTCTTTATATTGTATCCATTTCCTGATTTTTTATTTCAAATTTTGAAATAATTTTGTTTTGTAACCCTCCTTTATTTTTATTGCAACTTTGATTTATACCACCGTTTTTTTTTGTTTTGTTGTTGTTTTTTTTTTTTCTGGAGTGGCAAAATAATTTTGTTTTCTTCCCCAACCCCACTTAAGACTTAGTGTTCACTTTTCATTGTACCCCCCCCCCCCCCCCCCCCCCCCCCCCCCTTTCAAAAGTGTCCCTATGTACTTTTTTGTGTGTGTGTGTTTTTTTTTTCCTATTCTAGTATTTTGTGCTAGTCCCGTCTCCGATTATACGGGGGTGGGCTGTGCCAGTAGGGTAGTCCAGAGGGCTTTTTCTAATTTCTAGTCTTACTTTTTCTTACTGTCTGGTGATTTCCACTCTGTCTACTTTTGCTGTTTTCTGACTTCATTCTCTCTCTATTTCGTCTTTATCAATAGGCACCTATCTAGTTTGAAAATTTTCTCATTCTCATTTCTTAGGTAGGGTTTCTGATAGTGATTGTGTATTATCCCCTTTTTAGGTGTTTGTGTTTTGTTTTTCATTGTTTTAATTAATGTTGTTTTAAGATTTTTTTTTTGTGTGTGTATGTGAAAGGATTGTTGAGTGAGTGCCTCTTTTTCTATTTCTACCTCTGTTTTGTTAGGGCATTGTTGTTCCATAGGCTGGTGAGCTTCCACCTTCTCTTGCGGGTAGCAAGGGGGCATGGCGATGGGAGACGCTTAGCCTTACGTACGTAGTTTTTTTTTTTTTCGTTTCACAACCTTTTTCTTTCCTATTATTTGAATTCGATTTTTCTCCTTCCCCTGGCCACTGATTTGATCCAAAAGGGTGATCATTTTGGAGGCCTGTCCAAATAAACAATTTTTTTTTTTTCTTGGAAATTCTTCTTGGTTTTGCTGTTTGAAAAATTTTTTTTTTTATTATTAGTGTGTATAGGAGTGATTGGATTTTGGTGTGAGTGGAAGGAAATTTTATACTGAAACTTTAATTAAATTCATTTTTTTTTTTTTTTTTTCAAATTTAAAGTAAATTTTCATTGTTCTTTTCTTTTTCATAAATTTTTTTTTTTTTTATTATCTTAGAAAAAAAATTTTCATTTAAAATGTCGGCCTTTGAGACCTACCTGTCTCAGGGTAAAAGACGTTAGGCCTTGATGGGCCGGACTTGATTCAATATGTCAAACAGTGTGAGGATCGCGCTGAGCGCGCAAGAGAGAGGGAGGAAAAGGATAAAGAAAGGGAAGAAAAGGATAAAGAAAGAAGAAAAAGAGAAAAGAGAAAGAAAGAGAGAGAAGAGAAAGAGAGAGAGAAGAGAAGAGAAAGAAGAAAAGAAAGGAGAAAGAAAAGGATAGGGAAAGACAGAGAGAGAAGGAGAGGGAGCAGCATGAGAAAGAATTAAAAGCCATGGAGTTAGAGTTAGAAAATAAAAAGGCAGATAGGGATTTTGAGTCACAGAGAGTAAAGCTTCAGCTTGAAATGGAAAAATTAAAAGCTTTTGGTGTAACAGACAATGGTTCTGCGCAGGGTTCTGGTGATGCGAAACCTGTTTCTGGTCGTTCTCCTTATATCCCCAAGATGCCTGTCTTTGATGAAAACAAAGATGAGATTGATGCATTTTTGTTTAGATTTGAGAGTCATGCTACTTCTTGTGAGTGGCCCAAAGATAAGTGGGTATTGTATATTGCGTCTCTTTTCAAGGGCAGTGCGTTGACGCTGTATCATTCTTTGGCAGCGAAGGATACTTTAACATGGGATGAACTTAAGGATGAATTACTTAAGCGTTACGGTGTACCGCCGAAGGATTTCGCGAGAAATTCCGTACCGTGCGTCCGGAGAAAGGCGAGTCATTTCCTGCGTATTTGATTCGGTCTGCGCATTTTCTTGATCGGTGGATTGACTTGTGTCCAAAACTAAAAAGGATTATGCGGAATTTCGTGATCTGTTTTTGCGTGAGCAGATTTTAAACAGCGTTTCAAAGGACTTGGCTGTTTTTCTAAAGGAAAGGTCGGTCGCGAGCGCTGAAGAAATGTGCGAGCTTGCGGAACAGTACAGGACTGCGCATCCTGATCGGACGTTTGCCCGCAAGGGAACGGACACGGTTTTCGATGTAAATGTCGCTTCCCTCGCACATCACCAAAATTGTGTTGGTTCAGACCGTGGATTTGGCTCTTGGCGTTCAAATCAGAACCGTAATCGTTACCGTGAGGTCAAAATTCCCGCGGTGGTCAAAATTCTCGTAGCGGACGGGATCATGGCAGCCGGTTTGAACAGTCTGCTACCGGTGGTGGTCAGCAGT
>JADBJO010011232.1:12500-20000 GCA_016801955.1 Conus betulinus
CTCTCTTTTTTTCCCCACAGTATGCGTTTTGTGCGTGTGGTTTCTTCATGTATCGATCGCGGTGTATTGCAAAGAATTGGTTCCTTTTTTTATCAGCCCACTCAGTTTCATTTACCGTTTATCAACAGCAATGGATTTCTGTTGCTATAATTGTTGTTGCTGTTACTTTCAAGGTGAAATGGTTTCTCACACACAAAAATTATGGACCAATTTATTACTTTTATGGAAATACCACATTATGTTTTTTCAATTTGTATATGAAGTGATGTACAAGAAAATTATTTATGCAAAATGCCTTATGACTTAACATGGCAGCAATGACGATATCGTCCCTGAATTGTCAGGAACTAGGAGACCTTCAGAAAAGAAGAGACGTATTTCATTTTCTTAGAAAAAAAAAAAAGTCACACTGTATTCACTGCCTTCAGGATATTCACTTCAATGAAAAACTTGAAAGATGTGTAACGTCTGAATGGGGATATAGACGGTTTTTTCTCCTCCATTAAGTCAAATGCAAGGGGAGTTGCAATATATTTTAATAATAATTTTGAATTTAAAATCAATGAAAAAGAAAAGGATTCAAACGGGAACTATATCATTATCTCCATGACAACCTTCGAAAAGAAGATTCTGCTGGTAAATTTTACGGACCTAATGAAGATAATCCTGAATTTTACGAAAACTTAAAGGGCAATCTACAGAAATATGAAAATCATGCACTTGTTTTAGCTGGTGACTGGAACCTTGTCCTCGATCCCTATGATAATGATAGCAATATAAACAATCCAAAGGCCAAAAAAAATGTGTAGAAAAGGTGATGGCTGACTTCACTCTGTCAGACGTTTGGTGAGATAATAATCCACACGTAAAACGCTATACATGGCACAGATCATCGCCTTTAAAGCAGAGTAGGTTAGTGGATTTCTTTCTTATCTCAGAAGACCTTATTTTGAATTTTGAAGATGCAGATATTACACCTGGATATCGAACAGATCATTCAATGGTTGTTTCTGAAATTGAAATTTGGGAAAACTATTAAACAGAACACATTCTGGAAATTTAATTGTGAATGGTTAAAAGACAAACAATGTGTAGACAAAGTACATAATTCAATCGATGAAATCATCTGTGAATATTTGATAGAACAGTATGACGTAGAAACACTCTCTCGAATCCCACTTAAAGATGTTGAACTTACTGTATCAGATAAAGTTTCTATTGACTTTTTGCTCATGCAAATAAGATCGAAAACTATTGCATATGCTAATATGAGGCAAAAAGGCTTAAAAAAAAGACGATTTGTTAAAAGAAATCGGTGAATTAGAGAACAAAGAAAATAAAACAGAGGAAGACTTTAAATTGTTAAAAGAAAAACAACAACCCAACAACCAGTGACACTTAGAGAGAAGAAAATACAGGGAGTTATTATATAAAGATCAAGAGCTAAATGGATTGCTGAAGGGGAAAAAAATATCAAACTACTTTTGCAATTTAGAAAAGAGGCCCCTATGTTAATAAAAGTATGACAAAATTGGTGGACAGCAATGGAACACTTATAGATGAGCCAAATAAGAGAAGAGAAGAAGGTTCATTTATTTTATAACCGACTGCATTCCAAAAGAAACCTAGATACACGTGACGTACAAGGCTTAATACAAGAATGTCCAACACTATCTAGAGAAGAACAAGATTCCTTAAATGGAGAAATAAGTTCAGGAGAAGCCAGGTTTGCTTTGAAAAACATGAAAAATGGTAAAAGTCCTGGTTCTGACAGTTTTGGAGCTGAATTTTTATTTATTTTTTTTTTTTCTGTAAAAAAACTTGGTCCTTTTGTAGTTCGTGCTCTAAATCAGCCAGTCAAGGATGGGGAACTGTCAAGCACTCAAAAAGAAGGAATAATCACCTGCATACCTAAACCGGATAAATCGAGAGAGATTATTAAAAAAGAAAACTGGAGACCTATTTCAATTTTAAATGTTCTGTATAAAATTGGGTCTGCATGCTAGGCAAATAGAATTTAAAAAAAAAGGTTCTTCCGAGCCTATATAAGTGAAGATCAGACAGGTTTCATTGCAAATAGGTATCTTGGGGATAACATACGACTTATTTATGACCTAATTAACTATCTGGAAGTGAGACAATTACACGAACTTTTACTCTGTTTAGATTGAGAAAACTTTTTGATTCTCTCGACTGGGAATCTTTATTTAAAATTTTTGACCGAATATGGTTTCGAAAATAGCATATGTAATTGGATACAAACATTTTATAAAAACATAAAATCAACTGTTATAGTTTAGCGGTCAAACTTCGGATTGGTTTCACATTGAAAGAGGCTGTAGACAGGGAGATCCACTTTCGTCTTATCTGTTCACACTATGTGTAGAAATCTTAGCAATCATGATTAGAGAAGATAAAGATATAAAAGGTGTTAAAATAAACAACAAAGAACTTAAAATATCACAATTTTGCTGATGATACACAATTAATGAATAATGAAGATCGAATATCTTTTGAAAGATCTGTCCAATTAATAGAGAAATTTGGAAAGTTTTCAGGACTTTTCCTAAATGCAGATAAAACACAAGCAATATGGCTAGGTAGTAAGAAAGGCTCAAAAATAAAATATATGCAACATTTAAACATACAATGGAACCCTGATAAGTTTAAAATATTGGAAATATGGTTCACAAAAAGATGTAAAAAAAAAAACTGTGAAAAGATAAATTATGTAATGCTGAACAATTATTTTATGTTTTCATAAAATGTTTGTATCCAAGATAAATTATGCTGAAAAAATTGTCAGAAATAACAGCCTTGTTTAAAATATGGATGAAAAGAAACATTATTCCTCTTGAACGAGTTGCTGTGTTAAAACCTTTCATTTTATCTAAATTGATTCATCTATGGATTTTACTTCCAAATCCACCAGATGACTTCATAAATGATTGTCAGAGAATGTGTTTTTGGTTTGTTTGGAATGATAAACGGGATACAATAAGTAGAAAAATTGCAATAAAAAGCACAAAGGAGGGGGAGTTAGGCATACCCGATATTAGAAAGCATATCACTGGTCTAAAACAAACATACCTGGCTGAGAAGATTTAAAACAACAAAACACAAGTGAAAAAATATTGCCAGTGTAATGCATCCTTTCTTCGAAGAAATAGAAAAATATGGGTCCTTGTTATCCTTTGAATAAATACAATAATGTATTCTGGAACCATACATTTGTGGCATATAGAGATTTTTGTAGACACCTGAAAGCAAAAACATAATCGGATGTACTGTCCGAGTCAGTCTTCATAATGATAAATTCAAAATGGTAATAATGTCATCAGATATAAGTGGACTTGGAAAGGGGTTTGCTGTGTTTCACATTTTTTCAAAAACGAAGGAAGTTTTCTAAGTTTAAACGAGTTTAACAGAAAATATGATATGGGTGTGTGCTTCTTGGCTTACTACGGCTGTTAGCTCTAATAGGAAATACATACTGCAAACTGCTCTTAATATATCAATTAATCAAAATATAAAAGAAAAACCAAGAGCTCTAAAAAATAATATGCTCTATATCCAAGGGATCAAGACTGTACTATGACCTTTTCACATTTGACAGCAAACTTCCTAATTCGTGCCAGAAATGGACTGAAAAACTGGGAACAGAAATTTCTTGGGAAAAGGTTTTCAACCAAAGTGATAAAATACAGGAAATAAAACTTAAATGGCTGCAGTTTCGTATCGTACACAGGATTCTTGGAACTAACGTAGTTTTAAAGGAAATGGGGATTGTAGGGAATAACAATTGTGATTTCTGTAGAGAAACTAAGGACAATATAGAGCATATTTTCTGGGAGTGTCATTACTCAAAATAGCTTTGGGAAAATTTGGAGAGACTGCTAAAATCAAAATGCGTTCCATGTACAAACTTTACATTTCGTGAGCTTTTCCTTCTGCCCCCTTTATTTACAAGTAAACTCATTCATTTGTCATGCATATTCCTGTTGTAAGGAGGGGGGGAGGGGAATGAAAGACTTGCGAATTTGAAATGACTGTGAATCTTCTCCGAGTCAGCCAGATGTAATGTCCACAGACTGCTACTCTTGTAATTTGTTTTCTTTCTTTCATATGGTGGCATATAAATTTTTTTTTCTTTCAAGTTTGTTTCAATTTCTACCTGCAGTGACTTCACGTTGAAACTTTACAAACAATGTGATTTGATAAAGCCAACTCTTCTCTGGGCAATCCACAGAGCGGGCCTATCCTTCACAGTGCTGCAGCTCAGGTGCGACTGAGCGCTGGCTACTGGTCCCCCACCCGCCCCAGTGTTTTCTACATCGCCAAGCAGATGGGAGTGTGGACGTGTGGGATCTGCTGGACACAAAACTCACGAGGCTTCCCTCACGCAGAGCGTCTCTCCAGCTCCTATCACCAACATTTACCCCTATCAAGTCACCCGTACGTCTCCTCATATGGATAGGTTGTGGCTAGGAAGGCTCAGAGTGTCAGTCAATGTGTGTGTGATTCCAGGTTGAAAGTGGGGGTGTGTGTGTGTGTGTGTGTGTGTGTGTGTGTGGGGTGTGTGTGTGTGTGTGTGGTGTGTGTTGTGTGTGTGTGTGTGTGTGTGTGTGTGTGTGTGTGTGTGTTGTGTGTGTGTGTGTGTGTGTGTGTGTGTGTGTGTTTATGAACGGGCAGACAGGCAGGTGGGTGGGTTGACAGATGGAAAGACCATTTTTCATTGACATTTTTGGTATAAACTTTTTTTTTTTTTTCATTTTGTTTCATATCTTTATTCCATATTTTTTCCTTTTTCCTTTTTATTTATTTATGTACACATCAATTAAGAGTTAAAATGAATCAACATGCTCTGAACTGCTACTCCACTCATGAATCCGCAACATATATTGCCCTCACACCTGTGTCCAGGGTTTGCACGCATGAATGAATGTCCACATACACATACATGCCTAGGCGCACAACTATGCATACGCACACACTCTCACACACATGCGAGCACAACAAACTTATACAGATGTACACCCTCATACACTCATTTTTTTTTTTTTAATCCTATACATATGACAGCTGCAACAGCATAAAACATATATCTGTATAATGATTCAGCACAATTTGAACCCCATCCCACTCTTGAAAATTGGTGAGATTATTTCTGGAATGCAAAGCCTCATAATGTGTGCTGTGACATGTTATTTTTTCAGAGAAGCAGCAGCTTCTGGCTGTAGGAGATAACTCTGGAACACTGCACATCCTGGAAATCCCATGGAGCCTTCGTCAGCCCACACCTGGCGAGGTCAGGTTTGGTCATGTCCTGGGGTGACAGATAGACAGACAGACAGACAGACAGACTGACTGACTGACTGACTGACTGACTGACTGGTGGCAGCCAGCTGAATGTATTATTCTTCACATGCTCTGTTATATTTTGAGAAAGAAAAAAAAAAAGAAAAAACACAAACATAATTTTCAATAATTCCTCAGAGTGCTCTTTGTTCTCCATCAGGGCTACAGTGTATATGTATACTGGTGGCAGCCAGCTGAATGTATTATTCTTCTCATAGCTCTGTTGTGTTTTGTGGTCAAACTGTTGATGAAAGTAAATTAAAACAGCACTCAAACTTGCATGCATGCGTTGTAGCCCTGATGGGGAACAAAGAGCACTCTTGAGGAATTATTGAAATTATGTGTGTGTGTTTTTTTTTTTTTTTTTTTTTGTTTTATTCAACTTTTATCTAAGGAAGAAAAAAATCTTCTGTTTACAAGTGCCATGTATCCTTGCACCTTGTCTATTCAACATTCATTCTGCTTCCAAAAATGTTGCCCATGTTGGTGGGTTTTGGTGTTCACTGTGCACTGAATAATATCGATTCTCTCCCTTTCAGCTGAATGGCATAACAAACTACATTGAGCGTGAGGTGAAGCGCCGGGCATTTGTCGTGTCTCGCTGGAATCTTCGAGAGCAGGAGAAACAGGAAATGGCCATGGAGGCAAAGAGGAAGGCCGGGGTGAGTCACAGTAGCATTTCCTTCGTTGTAAGTATGGAGGCAAAACCAGATAATGACTGTTTGGAAATAGTCATCGGTAAATTGACTGGTTTTGTTGATTTGTTTGTTCATTCCAAAGTCAAGTTGTATGGTGTTGTTGCAGATTAAAGCTATCTTTGAGCATACATCTGACTTGAGATAGGAATTTTACCTCTGAAAGTAGTTTTATGATATGCTTACCTGTCCAAAACAAATGCTCTATCCCCATTTGAGGAGGAACATTGTCAGACATCAGAATTCTCATCAAAATGAAGAATGGAGAGCGAGGAGTTAATTTCTACTCAGCCACCAAGCCAGCACAAGCGATCACCCTTAGTGAGCTCACAGCATTGCGATGTAATCAAATGAGTTCAGTTTTCGCCCCTTTTCTGCCAAGCAGGTAGCGGGGAGGGTGTAATTGTGTTTGGACAGGTAAGTACATCATAAAACTACTTTTAGTTGTAATATTCCTTTTCTTCATACCTGCCTGTCGAAACAAGCTGACCTGAGGCCAACACAACATGCTGGAGCAGTGGGCGTATGGCTGACCATGACTGCCAAGAGCCCAGTGCCAAGCAGCAAAAGAGGGCCCTAAAGGTCTCAGCCCATATCTGGAGGATCAAGCCTAGCCTTGCTCTCCCTCAAGTGATTCCAAACACAGAAAAAAAAATCTTAAGTTGGTAAAGATTCTTCATCATCAACACATTCATCGACATCGACAACAGCAAAATCAACATCATAAAGCGTAACTAGCTCCACTAGCACACTCACCGAACATATTTTGGAACCGACGATTACAGTCCCCCCTGTCCTCCCTGCCATCGTCACCCAGGGCCCACTCTTTTTGCACTATCATTGTTGCACTCCAAGAGTGAGCAGCATGGCAGAGGCAAACTCAAAGGAGGCACTACTGTCATGCTTGTAGAACCCAACTGTTCTGGTACATTTATCAGGCGCTTTGGGGAAGAGAGCGTACAACAAGCTGGGGGAAAATCTGGCTTGCCTCCAAACACCCCAGGACCACTGTCGACATGGTGTGACAGGGAGCATCGGGCATGGCTCTTGCCAAAACCAGTGGTCCAACTGCAGTTTGAGATTATGTTTGAGAATTTCCCAGACTTGAAATATATGTGGCTGCAGATCATGGCTGTCTCTGAACATTTCCCTGGCTCGAGGTGCCATAAATGATTTGTAGATTGAAGCTGTCTTTCAGCATTTCCCTGACCTGAGTTGACTTAATGTGATTAGACTGAGGCTGTTCTTCACCAGTTGCCTGACCTTAGATGTCATGTGTGATCAAAATCAAGGGTTTATTTTTTATAGTATTTTTCTTGACTGAGCTGAGGCCATCTTTGAGTGTTTACGTGATCTTAGATTATTATCATTATATCATTAAAGTGAATACTTACATAGCGCCCATTCTCAGCTAAAGACCAAACTCTAGGTGCTTTACAATCCAAAC
>JADBJO010011232.1:25000-27084 GCA_016801955.1 Conus betulinus
CAATCCTTTTAACAAAATCTATGTCTTTTGGTGGCCGGAAGTTAAAGACCTGAGCATGCAGAAAAACAAACGCACAAAACCCAGTAATGGAGGCACACACCTTCACCGTATCTTCCGCTGGGACTCATGCGAATTCTGCGTGTCTGCAGAATACCCCTCAGTCCCTCTCTGTCCGTGTAGTGATAGTAGATGATCATACACATAGTCGCAGATGATCTACTGCCAATAGAAAAAAAAAATGAATGAAGAAACAAGACGAATAGCAAAAACCAACAACAACAACAACAACAACAACACAGAATCTAAAAAATGACAACGAACACAACATTATTGTTTTATATTAGCAATTATTTGGTCACAACCCCTTCTACATTACATACAGTTCTAACTGTCTAGTTTCAAGTTTATTCACGGCGCAACTGCTTCAATCCTGTGTTCGCACGTGAGGACTCGAAGAATGGCTAAGACAGAAATGTGTATCATCAGCGTCTTCCTTTCTCCCTTCTATATTTATGTTTATGATAATGGATTCTCCCGTCCTGTCCGACGGATGAGTAGGCAGACAGGTCATCTGCTGATGTGAGGCCTCATGTGGGGATGAAGACCAGTTCATGAGGCACAAAGACGTCTACAGACGTACCAACATGCACTAGACATACACTCTAAATTTCATATATCAATTTATCTTTTTATCTTTCATTTTTTCTTTTCTTTTGTTGTTGTTGTTGTTGTTGTTTTTTTTCTTTTCTTTTTTTTTTTTTTTTTTTTTTTTGTTTCTTTTTCTTCCAGAACCGTTTGCCCGCAGCAGGCTACACACGCTGATGTTGGGGTTAATTAAGGGAAAAACACTCTTGGCGTCGTAGAGAGAGTTAACTTAGTGGGAGGCGGAGGGAGGGGGGTGTTAGACAGTTCGCTGAATACGATTGGTGGGAACTTGGTGCTGCGTTTTTTCTGTTGGGCAGAGCGACAGGGAACGGTGTAGACCAGCACAAAAGATCAGTCATCCGAACTGAAGTCCATCCAAGTTACTGAAGTCTTCGCCTTTCTTTGCATGTTAGTCTACATAGCTGCTATAGTTATCTGGATTTTCAAATTTTCTTTTTTTTTTTTTTTCTTTTTTTTTATGTTCCGTTTTTGCAATCCCAGCTAACGTTTTCATTTTGATTTCTCTCTCTCTCTCTCTCTCTCTCTCTCTCTGAGGCAGGAAAGGGTGTAAACCAGCGGGCAATAGTAAGACCATGCATCCGAACTGAATGTTATTCGACTCTTCCTATTATTGGCACGGCAATCCACGCAGCTCTAGTTATGTGGGATTTCCCGTTCTTTTCGCGGCAATCCACGCAGCTCTAGTTATGTGGGATTTCCCGTTCTTTGCGCGGCAATCCACGCAGCTCCAAGTTATGTGGGTTTTCCCGTTCTTTGACCACCACCACCACCACCACCCCCCCCCCCCCCACCCCCAAGGTTCATGGACTCTCTCTCTCTCTCTCTCTCTCTCTCTCTCTCTCTCTCTAAAACAACACAAGGATCGCTTTTTCTGTCTGTGTGTGATGAGTTTTTTTTTTCTTCTTTGTAATCGATTTCTTTATTCTTGTTTGTTGTTTGAATGATTTTTTTTTTCTTTATTACTTTAAATTCATCTACGCCTCAATGTTAATGGAGGAACAATCACTGACTTTTTAATGTATTTGTGAAAGTATGTGTGTTTGTCAAAAGTTTTGTAAGTTTTAGTCGCTAGTCGTGCTTAGTTTGTCCCCTTGCGGGCAAGGGCCGAATGAAGAAAAAAAAAGTGTTTGCTTATCTGTTACCCTTGGAAATAAAGATTATCATCATCATTATCATCATCATCATCTTCATCATCATCATCATCATTTCTCTCTCTTAGCTATCTGTCTGTCTCTGTCTCTGTCTCTGTGTCTCTGTCTCTCTCTCTCTCTCTCTCTCTCTCTCTCTCTCTCTCTCTCTCTCTCTTTCATTGCAGCTCCAAGTTTTTCTTAGTTTTTACCTCTCTTTGCAATCCCCTTTAGAAATAAGTTACTTTAGCGTTGTTTATCTTTACAATATCCTGTGTGTTTTTCCTTCCA
>JADBJO010011232.1:37560-66233 GCA_016801955.1 Conus betulinus
CTTCGTTTTACCTAGAATACTGCACTGGAGGAAAGAATAAATTCCCTTGAGGTCATTTGGAAACGACCATGGCGCAAGAAGGCGGCAAAAGAAAGCGGTGAGACTTTTTTTCAGTTTTTTGATTGTCGCTTATTATATTTGACGATAAAAGTGCATTGGATATGAATCACACATTTGTTCTTGTTTGTTGTAATTAAGTTTGATAACTTCTTGAATGTTTGGTGAATGACAGAAGTTGGTTCACATCAGAGTGTGGTGTTAGATTTTGATGCATGGGTTCGTAAAAGAGTCGATGGCAATATCTAATTCCGAACACGCATGCGACATAATTCCGAACAGTGTTCGGAATTTGAGAATCGCGTTCGGAATTTGATACTTGTTTTCACCAAAATGCAGTCAATATTTGTTTTGTCAGAAATAAATAGGATGCGTTTTTTTTAAAGCTACACTGCTCAATGCAGGTCGATGCAAGTATTTAAAGAGAAGATTTTTCATCAATACAACACTGATTTTAAGGGAACACAGTGCGTGCATTCATGAATGTGCGTACCTGGATAGGATTTTGAGTCATATGGTTACCATTAAATGATCTTTTTTCCCTTAAAAAAATATTAACATAAATTTGTTTGTTTTAGCGCAAGCTGGTCATCAGATGACCTCAGACAAGCTATGGAAGAAGTGAGAAACAACCATATTTATGGGACTTAGAGCTGCTGCCAGATCCTGTGGAATACCAGTTACCACTTTGAAGGATCGTTTGGATTGTAAAAATAAATATGCAAAAGACTGCACGAAAATTCTTGGGAGACCCTCCACTCTGCCACCAAACATTGAAAGAGAACTTGTTAGACACATCTTAGACAGCGAAGCTTTGTTTCTTGGGTTCACACGGGACATGGTGATGAGTTTGGCTTTTGATATAGCTTCTGCAAATGGTTTGCCCCACCTGTTCAACGAGGAGAAGAAGAGGCAGGGAAGAAGACTTGGCTAAAACTTTTCTTAAGACGACACTCAGAGATATCTCTACGGCAACCAGAACCGACATCAATTGCTAGAGCAAATGGTTTTAATGAGGAAAGTGTGGGAAGATTTTTTGATCTGCTGGAAAGGGAAATTGATGTGCAAGGCTTCAGCGGAATGACAATCTTTAACATGGATGAAACAGCAGTGTCGACGGTGCAGAAGAAGTGCCAGAAAATCTTTGCACACAAAGGCAAACACCAAGTTGGTTCTCTCTCAAGTGGAAAAAGGGGAACAAACACAACAGTGGTCTGTTGCTGCAATGCTGCAGGACAGTTTGTGCCACCCCTTATTCTCTTTAAACGGAAGAGAATGAACGAACAGCTGAAAAATGGAACTCCAACAGAAAGTCTGATTACAAATAATGAGTCTGGATGGATGGACCGGGACATGTTTTTGGTTTGGCTCAGGCATTTTGCTGCAGCTGTGAAGCCATCAGAGAGAACAAAATACTCCTTGTTCTTGATGGTGCCGTTTCCCACACAAGATCACTAGCTGCAATTGAGTTTGCACGCGAAAATGGAATAGTTATTATTTCATTGCCTCCCCATACCACTCAAAGACTCCAACCCTTAGACATTGCTTTTTTCAAGCCCCTCCAAACATTATACGCGAAGGAGCAGGAAATGTGGCTCAGAGCGAATCCTGGGAGGCAGATCACACCGTTTCAGATCTGTGCCCTTTTCAACTTGGCCTACATGAAAGACAGCTTCCACAGCTACAGCTGTCAATGGGTTTGCAAGAGCAGGAATCTGGCCTTGCAACAGAACAGTCTTCAGTGAAGTGGACTTTCTTCCATCTCGTCTGTCTGGAGAGAAGCTTACCTCCATGCCCCAGTCATCTTCAGCATTTTCTGTTAGGATTGAAACAAGCATTCTGTGGACAATGTGACATTTGTATATCGACAATGTGAATATTGAAATACTGGAAAAACTGCAGTAAAATTCTTATTTGGGAAAATTTTTGTGAAACTCATTTCAGACAAAGCTCGACTGTTATAGGGAGTTGGATCTTGTGCGAAAGTTTTCATGCTATGTTTTTTCTTCTTCTTTTTTTTTTTTTCAAATTTTGCTGAGAAAAAGCTCTTCATTTTATTCGGAATGTTGGTTATGTTAGAACACTAGAGCGTAAATGATGATCAGTTATGTTTCTTACTTTGTTGAAAGGAGAATAAATCAGAATATATTCTGTTTGGAATTACGATCTCACTGTTCGCAATTTAGAACCCTTGTTTGGAATTTGGATTTCACTGTTCGGTATTATGAGCAGAAGGTTCTAATTCCGTGCATTGACCTCATTTTAAAAAATGTGAATATATCCAAAACAAAGTGATGTTTGCTGTTTTGTGTTACAGCAAAATGCAGCTGATGTTATGTCTGATTAAAGAGTCATTTTTGTTTCTTTCTATGAGTGTACGTGGACTGTTGCTGAGATGAAATTCTTAAGTGTTTCGGATTTTAGAGCCTTTCCCTTACACAGAAGGACTAGCGACCTCCGAAGTTTTTTAAATGGCTGCCTACATTGGAAGGTGATCGACACTGGGGCTTTATTCTAGAAGTTGACTTAGAATATCCTCATGAACCCCATGACCTGCATAATGAAAATCTATTATCAGCATAAAGTCTAAAGGTGTCAATGACAGAACCACCAAAACTTGCACCTAATCTTCGAGGCAACAAAAAAATATGTTTGTCATAACAGACTTCTTCAATTTATTTTAAGACATAGTGTATGTCCTTACGTGCACACTGTGTAACAAGAAATACACTGGTGAGACATACCGTCGCCTAGACGATCGCTTTTCAGAGCATCTGCGGTCAATGCGCCTGGGATACAGTGGCCTGTAGGTGTGCACTTCAACAGCCCTCAACACAGCTTCAATCACTCAAGAGTTGCTGTGGTCTTGCAGAACCATGCAAGTGGCCATTACAGACTGTTCATGGAGTCTACAGTCATCGCCCGCCTCGGCACCCGCGTCCCAAATGAACTGAACACCAAGGAGTGACTGTAGTGTCTTCCAGGCTTATCCTAACAATTTTTGTCTGTTGGTTTGTCAGTATGTGTGTCACCCTTGTCAGTGTGTGTGAAGGGTGCATGTGTACACTAGGATGTGTGTTTACAGCAGGCCTCTTTCTACCCCCCTCCCCCCCCCCCCCCCTTGTTCCCCCCCCCCCCCCTCTCTCTCTCTCTCTCTCTCTCTCTCTTCCCATATCCTTGCTAGTTGTGCTCACCTTCTGTGTGTGTGTGTGTGTGAACATTTTTTTTTTTTCTCCTTGTTGTTGCTATCTTCTTCTTCTTCTTCTTCTTCATGTTTCTGTCTGTCACCAACTCATTCCGATGATGAAGACACTAAGTGTCGAAACGTCCTAACTTCTTTTCCACCTGTAAGTTGACATTTGACCTTTTTTGCTGTTTCACCAATGGCTTCCTATTTTCATCGTAAACAGAGCACTTTATCTATAGCCAAAAATCGACAAGGTTTCAGTAAAAAGAGACACTTTACTTCTTTCAAAATTACTATCTCAAAAGTTCAACACGCTGAGACGTCATCTTTCTTCAAAATCATAACCTTCGCGTTAGCGAGGAAAGATTTCCGCATAAACCTTCACAGTGAGTTATAATACATTTTAAGCCATCGCCATCGCCATCTGATCATCAATCCATTCCTGTCCTGTCCTGTCTATTATACAGAGCAAAAACCCACTGCGCCTCAGAACAGAACAAACTTGTAAGAGAAATCACGTCAAGACAGCTCTTAAAGCCAACGGTTATCCTTCTTGGATTTTAAACACCCCAAACCGAAACAAAGGCATCCCAGTGAAAAGAAGTCCATCACTATCAGCATGCCCTATGTGAAAAGGATGTCAGAGC
This sequence comes from Conus betulinus, assembly GCA_016801955.1. NCBI lineage: Eukaryota > Metazoa > Mollusca > Gastropoda > Neogastropoda > Conidae > Conus > Conus betulinus. The sequence continues at coordinate 41,452 of JADBJO010011232.1, forward strand.
GCTTGTCAAGGACTTTCAGCCAACACGGTGTTCAAGTGTTACACAAACCAGTGAACTCCATACGATCACAGATTACAAAAGTCAAGGACAGAACAAGAGTTGGAAAATAAAAGTGGTGTGGTGTATCACATTCAATGTGAGGAGTGCAGTGAGGACTATATTGGAGAAACTGGCTGGCCTTTGAAGACAAGGCTAAATAAAAACACTACCAAAACTTCGTCTGCATATTATCAACATCTGACAACAACAGCTAGCCCACCATACCAACAAGTTTCAAGCCACCATAATTGCAGCTGAATCACAGTTCACAGAAAGGAAAGTAAAAGAAGCAATAGAAATCAGGGAGAGAAAACCAAGCTTGAACAGAGACTGTGACTATGACCTGCGCGCTCCCCCCCCCCCCCCCCCCCCCCCCCCCCCCCCCCCCCATTTTATACTGTGTGCTGCTGAACACCAATCACTCCACCAGAGATATTGTTCTGTCTTGAATTTTGATGGTGACATGTAACTGTCACAGTCAAATAACCAAGGAAAAGATCGGTTCTTTTCAATTTACTTACTGCACTGACTGAAAAAGAAATGGCGGCTCTGTTTTACTTCCATTACTAACCGAGCAGCTTGTGTAGTTTCCTTGTGTGTACAGGTAAAGTAAATTGTCAAAAATTAATATCAGATCATAATCAAACAATTAACAAGCGTCCGTAGCAAAATGTGTCAAAACAAATTCTAGAGGAGGGAGGGAGGACTAGAACAAGGGGATCACTGGGGGGGGGGGGGGGGGGGGGGGGGGATGAGAAAGATAGGAGAAGCTCTCAAAGAGAAGAAAACAAAAACTGAAAGTCGAAGGGCAATGGAGGAAAGGGCAAAATTCTTTATTTGCCTGGAATGCGAGGTGGGCGTAGAGGAAGACCAAACAAGCATCCAATGCCATGAATTGTAACAGTGGTGCCACAAAGAATGCACGTCACTGGCAGAAAGGGACTTCAGCTACCTTCAGAATACTGAGACAGAAGGAATAGAGTGAAGCTGCCGAAGATGCTATGCAGGGGAGGGGGGGGAAGGAAAAATAGAATGGAAGTGAAATTAGACAGATTGATCGGGCTGTTCGAAAGGGTGGAGGAAACGCTGGAGAGACTAGAAAAAAGGTGCAGTGGAAAGGCTCTTGAAGAGAAGATAGAGGAGGTTGTTGAGAAAAATGTGTCGGAACTATGGGAAGAGAAGGCTGACAAGTGAGTTGAATTTGATGTTTATAAATATGCTAGAGAGTGGGAGTGAGAACGAAGAAGAAAGAGTGAAAATGGAGAAGGAACGTATGCAAAAGGTGTTTGGAAAGATTTGTCCTCACTTGAAAGAGGAGACTTTCCACGAGCCAGTGAGGCTTGGAAAGAACAACATCGGGACAAAACCGAGACTGCTTAAGAGTAAGCGTCAAAAACAAGGAGGTAAGAAAAGAAATATTGAGAAATGCCCACAAAACAAATGCAGAGGTGACAGAGAAAAAAAGAGGATATATATAAACCCAGACTATGCACCAATTGAAAGACAAAAGAACAAAGAAGTAAGAGAAGAGGTTCACGAAAAATGCTCAGGGTTAAAGCGCGCAACTGTTCGAAACGTTTTGTGACCCAAACCAGCCCAGTTTGGATTGGATCTGCCAACAGTGTGTAGACGCCAAAAATGAGGTACAGGCAAGGCAGGATCCACGTATCGACAAATTACTGGACCTGATACCGCTTGTGGGTGCACTCAGCGCTCGTCTGGAGAATCTAGAAAAGAACCTTCTTGGTGAAAACCTAGAAGAAAAAATTGAAGAAGTAGTAGACAGGAAACTGGACGAGGCCATGGAGGAGCAGAGAGAGGTGGAAAAGAGGAAGAGAAATCTCATCACAGTGAACCTGAAAGAGAGCTCAAAGACTGATATCAGAGAGAGGATTGAAGACGACCTGTCTGCTGCCAAGAAACTGCTGGGGAAGCTAGTCACTTTGGAGGAGGAGGATGTAAGTAACCTAATCAGACTGGGGGCGAAGAAGGTGGGAATAAGCCAAGACTGATGAGAGTCACTATCAAGACGGAGAACAAGAAGCGAGAGATCCAGAAAAAGGCCCTGAACTGAACAAAGAGGTGAGGGACAAGGACAAGAGAGTCTTTTGCGAGACCCACAAAATGTTGAGGGACGAGTTGTAAAATCGCATTGAAGACAGTGAAAGAAAAAAAAAAAAGAAAAAGAAAAAAAAAAAACTTAGCAATACGCCAAGGAACGATAGTGACCATAAAACCAAGAACGACCAATGACAGGACTTGTGCAGGAAACAGTGGTAGGAATGACAGGGATTGACTGGATCAAGGACATGTACATTGTGTGAATAAAACAAACAAAAATGGAAGAGTGAATGGTAAGACAGGGACTTGTGAGAGTGCAAGGTGCGGAGTGAATGGATGCTCGGTACTGTACACCAGTATGGACAGCTTTTTGAACAAAAAAGATGAGGCTTTTTTTTTTACGAGAATACACGAAATTAAACCTAGTATGACTGATCTCACTGAAATAGAACCCAAGAATACTAAGAATTTCGTCAGATCAGAATACCATATTCCAAACTACAAAATGTTCTTAAATAACAAAACAAATAGAGGGATGGCATTATATACAGAGAAATCCTTAAACACACGTGAATGTGAAGAACTAAACACATCTGATTCCCGGGAAAGCGTATGCTGCACATGATATAGAAACACAGTATTACTTGGCTCTATCTATAGAAGTCCTATTGAGAATTCTGAAGCTAATGATGAAAAAATGTTTGATCTGTTAAAATCTGATATAATGTTAAAATTTGACAAAGTATTGATTATGGGTGATTTTAATTACCCCTTTGTCAGATGGGATGGAAAGTGGTCAGGGGATAAAGGTGAGCAATTGTTGAAAAAATCAATGATGCATACTTGATGCAGAAAGTTAACAAACTAACAAGGAGGAGACCAGGATAGAACCCAACTTTCGATGACTGGATATCAGTGAACGAGGATAATCTTATTTCAGACATTACACACTAGGATCCAGTTGGAAAAAGTGACCATGACGTATTGTCCTTTGAATTTTATGTATTAACAAACTACAACATAAAACCAAGATAAACTTTCAAATCTAAACAAAGGAAATATAACCAACTGCGAAGTATTATAAGTAATCACGATTGGACAACTAAAGACGGAATGAATGTAGAAAATAGTTGGAATCACTTCAAAGGAGTACTAACAACATATATGGAAGAGTGCATTCCAGAAGTAAAAATAGGTTCGGTGAAAAACATAAAACCGACATGGATGGATGGAAAAGCATTTAAAACAATCAAAAAGAAATATAAGATGTTCAAAAGATACTTGTGCACCAAATCAGGACGGGATAAAAATTAAAAGTAACCCCAAAATGTTCTGGAAATATGTTAAAGAAAAGATAAAAATAAACGCTGGAATAGGCACATTGAGAAAGATGGAAGTTGGTAGATAACATAAAGAAAAGGCAGAAACGCTAAACGACTTCTTCTCTAGCGTTTTTACACGAGAGGACCCAAGCACTGTTCCCAATTTACCAAAGTGTTCCCGATCTGACGGTGTGTCTATATGTTATGTAAGGATAACCACGCATGCAGTTAAAAGCAAATTGAAAGAGTTAAACCCTAACAAGTCTCAAGGTCCCGATCTCATTCCACCACGAGTGTTAAAAGAAGTAAGTGATGAGATAGCTAGTCCACTATGTAATATATTTAACAAATCCTTAGAAACCGGGACCTTGCCTAGAGATTGGAAGACGGCAGAGGTCACAGCTATATTTAAAAAAGGTTCCAAAACAGACCCAGGTAATTACAGGCTGGTGAGTTTGACTTGTATTGCATGTAAGATTTTAGAGAGCTTTGTAAGGGATGTGGTAGTTGCTCATTTTACTGAAAGTGACATATGCTAAATGCCTTCATGGGTTTAGAAAAAAAGAGATCATGTGTCACACAATTAATAGAAGTAATCGACAACCTAACAGAACTGATAGATAATGGGGAGCCAATTGATGTAGTGTACTTGGACTTTTAAAAAGGCATTTGATTCTGTCCCCCATGAAAGGCTGCTAACTAAACTAAAAGCATATGGAGTAAATGGTAACGTTCTAAATTGGACAGAGGTTCTTAAAGGAAGGTCACAATTAGTGAGAGTGAGAGAAGAGAGATCCAAGACATCTGAGATCCTAAGTGGAATTCCACAGGGTAGTATCCCAGGGCCCATATTCTTCACTGTGCTCATTAATGATTTACCGGATATAACTCAAACCACATGCAAGATGTTTGCAGATGACACAAAAATATATGATAAGGCGACAAACAGGACAAAGATCCAACAGGGTATAAACAAGCTATAAGAATGGTCAGATGAATGGAACCTTTACTTCAATGTAGCAAAATGTAAGGTGATGGACATTGGCAAAAAGAATGAACAGTTTGAATGTACTATGATTGTGAACGACGAATTGCAGAAAATAAAAACATGTGATGAAGAAACAGATCTAGGAGTTACCTTTCATAGATATCTATCCTTTGATCCTCACATCCAGCGAGTTGTAAATAAAGCAAATCAGATTATGGGACTCATCAGGAGAACTTTTACCTTTCTAGAAAAGGAGACATTTATATCAGTTATTTAAAGCATTTGTTAGGTCCCATCTCGAATACCCTAATGTAATTTGGAGTCCCCATCTTAAGAGACAGTCAAAAATGATATAAAATGTACAAAGGCGAGCAACTAAAATCCTGAAAGAGTGCAATAATCTAAACTATCAAGAAAGATTACATTATCTCCAATTACACTCGCTTAAAGGAAGAAGGATCAACGGAGACCTAATCCAATTTTTAGAAAATATTCCACAATTATGATGATATTTATGCGCATGCGCTTTTCAAATTCTGAGAAGTTGATTACACGAGAAATAATGAAGGCAAGATTTTTATCAGACATTGCCATACTAACAAAAGAAAGTCTTACTTGCTTTCAGAATTGCTAGATACTGGAATGCGCTGCCTACTAATACTAAATATGCACCTGACATCAACAACTTTACACACACACACACACACACACACACACACACACACACACTCATACACACACACACACACACACACACACACACACACACACACACACACACACATACACATACGCGCGCGCGCGCGCGCGCGCGCACCTCCTAGATGAAGACACTAAATTGAAAGACCTTTTCTTTAGTATGGATTGAATATAATGTTATTTCATAAGATAGGCATGCAACCAGACCTAAACAAAATTGAAAAATAATGAGGAGACGCAAACAGGCCGAAAGACTTAAGGCCAAAAAGCTCTATTACTGCTACTACTACTACTACTACTACTACTACTACTACTACTATCATTTTGCAAGTTTCTGGTAGTAATCATGTTTTGTCTAAGAAAGGCTACTCTCGGTAACTAACTTACATTCGGCTGCTTAGCATAATTAAATGTCTGTCGCACGCAAGTTAGTTTCGGCAATCTTGAGAAGGGCAAGGCATGTTTTAGCCCCCACATTCAAACTACGAAGTGATGACAGTTGAGAGGTGAGTCAGACGAACTGCATTAGAAACACAATGCACGATGTCGCATTACATGAAAGCGGCGAAAAAGACGTTCTCAAAGAATGCACAAGATTCAGTGATTCGGCCACTTCTTCGACAAAGGGAATCGGGAGAACTTTGTGACATCGAATTGAAACTGAACGGACGCAAATTTTACGCGCACAAAGCAATTCTTGCGCTTGGGAGCCCGTATTTTCTGTCTATGTTCACATGTGACATGCGAGAAAAATCGACAAGGGAAGTGGATCTCTCAGACTCATTAATTGTTGAAAATGGCGACATTCTTGCGCGCGTGTTGGATTTTATGTACACTGGTTCCATACTTCTCACCGTTGACAATGTTGTAGAAATTGTAAGTGTGTCAGATTTTCTTCTCATGGATGACCTCAAGGACTATTGCAAACAATTTTTGCTTGATCTTGGAAACCTTGACTTAACAAACTGCCTTCGGGTTCGATTTCTGGCTGATGATCACAATATGCCAGAAGTTGCAGATGCTGCACAACACATCATTGAAGCACGGTTTCATGACTATCTTATACATCATGATGAGATTCTAGATTTGCCACCAGACTGTTTTCTTCGTTTGCTAAAAATCCCCTCAGTTGTACAACATACCAGTTACATTGAACTGAAAAAGGTTGTAAACCGTTGGGTTGACCAGGATCCTTCAACACGACAAACCTATCTACCGTGTCTGATAGACTGTGTCAAGTCATGGATATCAGACTATGCAAATGAGGCCTCATATCTAGGTAGAGAGCTCCGTCGATCTTTGGAAGGTGCAGATGCGTCTCTGGCTTTTCTTCCAGAGACTACAAATGTCTGTGATAATGCGAATTTGATTGCCTCAGTCAGCAAAAGTTCTTCAGGACTGCTAAGCCCAGACAACACAGAAACGCCTGTTTGTTTGCTGCAGTTTGTAAACCAGGATTGAAATTTGTCAAGGTGATGGTTTATAGTTTATCTCTTCAAAGTGGTTTCATTTCCCAATATCAGGAGAACGTTTACAGCAGTTCATACCAGCCAGACAGACAATTTGTAGTATGTTGGTCAGTGATGCAAGATTGTACATGTACCTATGTTACAGTTTTCCGTACCCCACAGACATGCTGAAAATCAACATTTTGGTTGTTGACCTCATCACTGGTCAGCCCTGTCTGTTTTCATTTCGTACAGTGGACAACTACAACCCTTGCTACCGCACAACTCTCACCAGCTTTCGCAGTGCTCCTGCTGGCATGGTTCTGTGCAGTGGCCAGTTGGTGGTTGTTGGAAATAAAGAAGGAACTGGACATTTGTTTCTATGTAAACTGAACAATAACCAGTACTCTTGCTTTCAGATTCCAGGATCAAGATTTGTCAGTCTAGCTCGGTGTGTTGTGAGAGAGAATCGCAACATCTTCATTTGGTTTCGTCACCGCACTGGGCCTTCAGAGGAATTCTGTGTAAAAAAATCAGTTGGATTTGCCGTTTTTGACATCAAATCAAAAATCTTCGGGTCTCTTGACATGACAGCACCAGACATATCATATGATGATTTGCAAGATGCTACACTTTGTGTCTGCGTGATGATACTATCCACATCTATCACTCAGGAGAACCTGCTCTGGTTCTTGATGAGGTTCGTGGTAAGTGGATTACATCTGTTCGCAGACTCCCTTCTCTATGTGGTGAAGTTCCTTCTGAGAGTGAAAGACAAGCATATGGTTACAAGGTGATCACTTCAACAGAAGACAGCATCTTTGTGTTTGACAATGAACAGCCTTACTGCACCTCGCTGCATGAGATGTCTGAGAAATTTCCGTGTGCCATGGCCCACATACCTCCTCTCCATTGACAACATATCTGTGGTTGCTCCTGGCAACATCCCTGTGTCAGTCCTGCAGTCACTCAGTTCATACAGCAGAGATACGATGATGCATATGCAAGTGCCCTGCATGTGACCCTTCAGCCCTCTGATGGTGAGACTGACTGATGACAGTGCATCAGTTTGTGAAGATCTAAACACAGACAATGATGAGTATGAGTATGATGATGACATCTATGATTATGACTTTGGCTACAACATTGGTGAACTGGACTTTTGATTGACATCAGGGAAGAGGGGATAAGGAGAGAGAAGTCAGGAGTGGGGATTGGAGAGTTGGGGGAAAAGAATAATAAAGGGGGTGGTGGTGGTGATTGTTGGAGTTGGACAACTACACAGAAGTTGTTACGTAGACTGCTTTAGGGAACATGAAGTAACTGCACAGGATTAGTTAAGAATATTTTTTTGTGAACTCTTACTTGAAACATTCTTTGTTTCTTTGTAATGAGTCTAGGTTGTTGATATGCATTTGTTTTATCTGTCAAAGGTTCTGGCAACACTTTACTATATAAAGAATCAATTATTTTTTGAAAACTTTTGAGCATTTTTTAAAAAGTAAAATTCTATGAAATTATGCTTGACAAAATAGCCTTGATTAGTATACATTTCGAGATCTGTTGGATTGAAGGGATGAAAATTGAAATGCAAAGAGAGGAGAGTGCTTTTGTTTAGGAAGGAAACAATACCAGTTTATGATAATTACTGTTTCATTATTCTCATTCATTGTCATAAAGTTTGGTGTGTGTTCCATTGACTGCATACCTGATTTCAAAAGATAGTTTGTGTGTGTTACATGGACTGTGTAACTGATCTCAAAAGAGTCGGAGTTTAAACCAGTCAAAGAATTTTCAGGTTTTTGACTCCTCCTTATAGTAGTCCTCCCTCAAGGAAAAAAAAAAAACTGTACTGTTACATTATACATGTGTGTATTATTCCTCGTATATTATTGTGCAAAAAATAAAAATGTTCCGGTATGAAAGAATGGAAAATGTTATTTCTGAAAACAGATCATATTATCAATTCAATCCCTCTTTACAGTCACTCCCATCCCTCTAGCACTCCCTTTCAGCCTTCTTCCCATCACATATGTCTCCCCCATTCTCATGCACATGCTACAATCCAGTCTCCCACCCTTCCTTGTTTGTGTCCAAAATATTTGGGTTCCCCCAACTCAACATTTATTAGAGAAATTATGTGACCCAGCTAACTATAGCAAGTGTTCACAATATTTCATTCATCATTTACTGGCTCATAGGCAGACAGTTAAGTGAGTTTAACACTGTGTCTTTGTGGGAATAACTCCTTGTTTTTTTTAGGAGAATAGTAAATTTCCATCAAAATATTGGGGTCCAAAACAATAGTTTGCATGCAGTTATTGTCAAACATTGACATAGTTTTAATCAAAGAGAGAAGCCTCAGAGATGTTCTTCTGTCTCTCCTTTTGCACTTTTGCTTCTTTAAATGACTTTTTTTTTAATCTTGAAAGGAAACACACACAAACACTCACAGAACACGCACACACATTCACACACACACACACACACACACACACACACACACACACACACAGAGCACACACACACACATACACACACACAGCGCACGCACACACACACACACACACACACACACACACACACACACACACACACACACAGCACACACACACAGCACACACAGAGCGCGCCACAAAGACACACACACACACACACACACACACACACACACACACACACACACACAAACACACACACATCTATGAAATAGTGGATCTTTATGATGATTCTATGATTAGCCCTGAATGTTTACAAAATCCATAACAATCGCACATATATATGCATGCATGCATGTATGCACCTATGCGCACAGGCAAGGCACTTCCCCAGGCGAATCCCACTCTATCACCCACCTTCCACTCCATACACAGATACACACACATCTATGCCTGCACAGACAGGACAGACAGACATACTCACAACACAAACAGCAGACACACTATGCAATCGTAAGGCATGAGTCAGTGAAAAGAGATGATTTGAAGGAAGAGAGAGAACTAGCAATGAGGAGAAAGAAAAGACGTTTGTTGAACTTTTATTGTGCTTACTGGGTCTTCCATGACCCAGTGAGTCAATAAAAACATCATGTCTTATGAACAGATAGAGCTATGCTCAAGAAATCTTAACTTAAGAGTTCCTCAATGATCTAATAGCCTTGGTCACAGAAATTTCATGTATGGGCACAATCAATTATCAACGTAAGTCACAGCTCCCCCAGGACCTATACATTTAAATGGGTCGCACGTGACCCACGCCATTGGGTGAGGAATAAGTTGCTGAACTGCCCTTTATCAGGTGTGGGTCTTACAAGACCCACGCGATCAGAATAGGGATAAGCAATAGGAAATGCCTCTACAAAATGTGTGGGTCTTGGGTGACCCACACGATCGGGTCTGTGTAGTAAAAAACTTCGCCGGTAAAGGTTAAAGCAGTTAGTGGTTGAAAAAAGAACACGAAAGTTTTGAGCTATATGGAAGACACAAATATCAGCAGAGCAATGTGCCACAGCGACCAGGCAAGAGTGCACAGCTGGCGAAGATTAGAAAGAAATGATGGTGCTTGACCTTTCAGACTTAAAGTGAGGAAAGACAGTTAATAAACAATTTATTTTTGAACAGGTTGCCAATGAAGAGAATGAAGTAGGGGAGGAACAGGAGTGAATTTAGAATGTTTGAAAGGTAGTCTGTACTTTCTGTAAGTGATGAGTAAGATGTTGCAGACAGCCAGCAAGAAGAGAATTACAGTAACCTAGCAATGAAAGAACAAAAGCACAGGTTAGGATTTTGGTCTTGACCTCTGAAAGAACATAGGAAACAGAACTGATGCAGTTTATTTCCAGGTAGCACACATGTCAGACAGAGGAGATGTATTGCCAGAATTGTAGTATCTCCTATAGTGTAACGTTAAGGTTACAAACTTAGATGGATGAATGTTAGTACTAAGTCAGAGGAAAGAATCTTTTTATCTATGATGAAAATCTTTTCCATCTTGTCATTATTCAGCTGGAGCTTATTGTGTATCATCCAAGCTTTTATATCAGAAATGCATGATTGTGTACTCTTTTTCATAATGAACGGTAGCTTTGACAGTTCACCAGATTTATAAGATTGGTTATCATGAGAGAAAAACTATGGTGCGACATGTGTGCTTAGACTTATAGACAATATCAAAAACAGGTAGCAATTGACTGTAAAGGACAAAAAGAATAGGTCCTCTGTGTGTGTGTGTGTGTGTGTGTGTGTGTGAGTGTGAGTGTGTATGTTTGTGCATGTGGCTGTTATATATCTGGGGAGAAAGGAAAGTAGGACTTTGGAAAGGATGTGGTGGGATGGGGAGAACGGAAGATATTCTCACAGTTTGTACCACAGCAGTTATTGTCTTCAGTGCGGGGCTTGGTGAAATGCCCTGCAAATCATGTGGAATCAAAATTTACACTACAACCGGCACCATAGATCATTAGATGCAATCAGAGGAACATGCCTAAACTCTTTTGTTGAGATTGTGACCGGTTAAACTGGGATGAGCAGCTTGGGGGAAAAAAATCTGAGAGCACAGTTTGTGGAGTCTGTAGCTGGACAAATGTGCAGATGTGGCTCTGTATTGGTGATGAGCAGCAAGGGAGGGAAATGTTATATAGGGCTTGTGACAAGGAAAATTCCCAGATTTACCGTGTATTGGTGAATCAGGATTAGCAGCATGATACTATCAGTGAGGCAGTTTTATGGGGCTTATGATTGGATATGGCTGTGTTCGAGTTGTTGTGAAGAGCATGGCAATAATGTAGTGATTGCGCAGTTTTATGGGGCTTGTGATTGCATATGGCTGTGTTCAAGTCATTGTGAATATCATGGCAATAATGTAGTAAGTGCGCAGTTTATGGTGCTGCTGCTGCGTTTTGGTGGATCAGGATGAACAACTTGATGATTTTTTGCAGTGAAGTTACAGAATCATGTGGCCTGTGACATTAAAATTCCTGGATGTAGCTGTATATTAATAATTATGTTAGGATGAACAACATTAGAGCAATGATGATCCACAGTCACAGGAACTGACATTAGTCACAGGAAGCAAAAAAAAAAAAAAAAGAAAAGAACTGAATGTGGTCTTGTGTTGGGGAAATGGAATGAATGAAATGGGAATAGTTTCTCAGAGGCACATACTGTGGAGTTCATTGAGGAATGTGTTGTGTCTAATTATGTTGTGTCATAGAGGAATGATGTGTCTTCGGGAGAGGAGGATAAATATTGCTTTCTAAGCGTGAGTTGAAAATATTGTGTTTTAATTCAGTGTTTGCTACAATTCTCTGGAAAATAAATCATATTACATTGTCTTTTTTCCATGATTATTGTTATGATTGTCATTTATTGTAATTGCTTATTCATTGGTCAAAAGGAGTTTGAAAACAAGCAGTGGGTGAAGTAGGGATGTAGATGAGTTACTGAACTTACCAAACATTTTGACCATGCAAATCAAATGCAGATAATTTTATTATTTAAAGGAAATTTGTCATTTAATTCATGTCTTAATAAAAGGAACTGACTTAACTTTAGTGTGGATTCTTTTACACTGTTGAATCTTGGGTAATGAACTGGCTGACAGATGTGCCAAAAAAGATGCTAGAATTGAAACATGTGAACAACTTACTATACCCTTCACTTTACAAGAAAGTCATCAAAATGTTAAGCTTGGGAATGTTTTAGAAGTAGTCTGAACAACCTTAGTTCTTTTGTTGAAACACAAAAGAGTCAACTTTTAAGTATTGATTCTGTCAAAAGCATCCAAACCTGCACATTCATGATAAGTATCAATACAGAAATTTTGTTTCAACGTTTTTCTCTGTCTCGTCTAATATCACATAATTTTGTGAAAGGACTTAAAATGAAAGTACTACTTCTACTACATTTTGACAAAGTGTTTTGCTTTTTTGTTCGTCACATGTTTGACAAGTTCTGGTATCCTTACTTTTTATCTTTTGTGTCATATTGATTATCAAAATCGTTAAGCTTTAAGTTATATTTAAGTTTGCTTACATAATTTTGTTGTCAATTGCAATGCTTCAAAGTATATCTTGGATAGCTTTTGAATGCAAACTGAATCAAAATTGAAAGGGATGGCATTCAAGTATGTTTCATCACTTTTTATGGTCACACACACACACACACATACACACACACACACACACAGAGTGACACACACACACACACACACACACACACACACACACACACACACACACACACACACACACACACACTCGCACACACATATATTTGATATATGTATGTGTGTGTGACCATTTATATGTGTGTATAATAATATACAGTGGAAGCCGCTTATAATGAATCACTGGGGACATTAGAAATTGCTTCGTTATCTCTGAATTTCGTTACAGCTTATGCACTGGATATAACAGATTTCTATCTGGTTGCTTCATTATATCCGGCATGATGTCTCTCTCTCTATCTGTATCTCATACACACGCACGCATGTGTGCGCGCGCACGCACGCGCGCGCACACACACACACACACACACACACACACATGTATACACACATACACACACACACTTGTGCGCCCGTATACGTTGGCAATAATCAAGCTCGTTTCCAAGGCTGCAATGTTCTTTAATAAAAATGATTAAAAAATTTATCTCCAAAATATGTGAGAAGATCAACACAGGCCTATATTACAAGTTGAAGGCTTAGAAACTGATAATAAGTAAAACAGGTGAACAAAATTCACTGTATTATATGAAGACTTAAGAATAGACTCAGAAGAAAGTACACAGTGCCACGACTTGAAGGTGGGATGGGGAACGGCAGACTTCTGCACTGTTCGTTTACTGTTTTACATTGTTAGGTGATGTATTTTTAAAATAAACCTCTCTACCATACTGGAGAGCATTTTTTGTGTGTGAGTGTTTGTCACAGCTTGACAAGAAATCATAACCAAAAATAATTAGTGTCTCAATAAAGTCTTGAAAAGAAAATGATAACTTTTCTTCATCATTGCAGCAAAAGTCACAGAGGTGTTATTATGCCTTAGTGCATACAGTCAAGAGTTCTTTATTAGCAGTACTGAATAGGTCACTCATATACAATTTATGGAATGGCAGCATTGATGTCCGATATATATGAATGTTCACATTCTGTGAAACAACAGGAAAGGATGGTTGTTGCCACAGCTGGACAAAAAAAAAAAAAAAAAAAAAAAAAAAAAAAAAAAAGAAAAAATCCCAAAAAACTCAAATTCTCACATTTTGTGAAAAAACACAGAAAAGGACCATTGTTCCCATACTGGATGGGGAAAAAAATCCCTCAACTGAGGTTGATTGTTGCCACAGCTGGACAGGGGAAAAAAAAAAAAAGAAGAATAAAACACCCTTAACCATAATCAGTGCAGAGAGAAAGATCTCAAAAGGATAATCTTGTTTTTCATCCTCGTAACACAGCAGTTCACATGATTACACAAAGGCACCCAAATACATGTGCATGCAGCAGTTCTGTCAAACTTCTCTTTTGATTGCCTCCGATAGGTACCTAAAAAAATGAGTTCGGGCATGCATGTCCTCACCTCCAAAATACTGACTTTTACACTTCTCTTTAGAAGCCAGAATGGTTGCCATATTCAACGGCTGTTATCTTCTACTGTTTTTGTGGATTTCTTTCAACTTCTTGAATAATTTCAATTCTTCGCTTTATGATAGACCTTTGCGACATGCAGACGCAATGACGAAACGACCTATAAAATCAAAGCCTGACACCGTCCTTCCCGTTCACCCACTCTTATTCCTCTAGCATCTCTCCTCTGTCTACAGTTGCTGAACTTGATCCCACATGAGTCGACTGCACTGCTTAGACAATCACAGACACTTGCATTACAGGACATTAGAATATGATTTTATTGCTTACGAATTGCAGGGGTGACATTTTACCATACAAGAAACATACAGTTAAAAAAAAAAATACAGTGTACTTTCAATCTGCCTATGTGAAGTGTAAGAAAATGAACCAAGTGTAGATGATGCAGCTGCGTAAACACATATAAATATGTGATTTCTATTTAGAGCAACGCATAAAAAGCTCTACATTTCACGCATTATGTGGACACTCCACCCTCCATCATCCTAGAATAGCAAGTGACCGTTTGAAGCAATAAACAGTGCAACAAATTAACCAACCATTTCTGAGAAATGGTTCCTGAACACAAAAGTAACCGCTTAGTTATATCCAGCTTGAACTCTTGACGGGACCAAACATATGATTGCTAAAGGTGGCTGCTTTGTTATAACTGATGTGACTGCCCACTGGGGACCCCAAAACCATTTCGTTGTAAGCGGGCATTTCACAACATCCAAACTTCGTTCAATCTAACATAGTTTTAGTCATATAAAGAGGGACTTTTGGTGGGACCAACCTTTTTGCTTCATTGTATCCGGCATTCGTTACTTCCAACTTCATTATAAGCGGTTTTGACTGTGTATGCTTGTCTCTCTCTCTCTATATATATATATATATATATATATAATATATATATATATATATATATATGTATATTCAACCAACCCAAAAACACACTCAAATACATGAAGGTCGTTTGTGTTGGAAAAGGTCTATGGCCACACCCTCAGGTTAAGACTGACAAGAGAGACATTCTGGATCAGGAAATTAAAAACCCTGACCCCGCATGGACTCAACACCATCGAGGACGTCAACTACTGAGACATCGATGACAGTCTGCCTGTTTAGTTTGGGGTGGTGTGTCTGTGTGTGTGTAAAAAGGGGGAGGATGGAGGTGGGGGATGGGTGGGGTGTGTGGGGGGGGGGGGGAGTGGGGGGTGAGATGGGGGGGGGGTGTGTGTGGGTGGGTGGGGGGGGGGGGGGGGGGGAGCGTGATCAATTGGATCCGAGTTCTGTCGTAATCTTGTTTTCTCTAGATTTTTGCTCAGCTGAAATGTTTTCCTTGTGTAACACGGCCTGTGATTTTTTCGATCTCTTAACCCATGACGTAGTTTCATCTATGACGTATCAATCTGCCTGGCAGGATAAATTTTGTCATTAAAGTCCCACTGAGGAAGAGGTCACAAGACCTCGAAATATTTGGAAACGAAATCCAGCTTGTTGTGTTTTTGTGTTTTTCTTTTTTATATATATATATATATATATATATATATATATATATATATATATATATATGGTCTTTCCTCCTTTGGATTCAGCATATTAGCCATTTTAACTTTACTATGCTTCCTGGGTCTTCCATGACCCAGTGACTCATATAAAACATAATACTTTATAAACGATAGAGCTATGTGCACGAAATCTTAGGATTTTGTCAACGATCTTAATAGCCGTTGGTCACTGAAATTTAATGTATGGGCACAATCAATTATTGATGTAACTGTAATCAGTCGCGGTTTCCCCCAGGACCTATACATTTTAATGGGTTGCACATGATCCACGCCAGCGGGTTGGGAATAAGCGCTGAACTGTCTTCTATCAGGTGTGGGTCTTACAAGACCCGCATTATCTGAATAGGGATAAGCAATAGAGAAAAGCTACAGAGTGTGTGGGTCTTGGGCGACCCGTCTGTGTAGTCAAAAACATCATCTGGTTGATAAGTATGGTTGCCTCTTTGCAAATTCATAGACTTTAGCAAAATACAAAATGAGATTCCACAAAAAGACAATGAAGCCATGGAATGTAGGAATGTAGGCGACATTCAGGGTATTCTGGCAGACACTGATGTCACAAAATCATGTGTTAAGTTCTTTATATGAGTGAGTTGTGATTTTGTCTCCTGTGACGAGAGTTGGGGATGGGTCGATGTATCCTCTAGGGTAAGGACTTGGAAGATTTTCTCTTATAGTTATGTTAAAATTTCACCTCCACCCTCTTTCCGGTACTAGTCATTGAAAGAAATTTTTCTTTCTTTTCTCGGAACTGTTAAAATACTCAACATTGATTCAGGGATGTTTCCCTAGGCTTGTACTCATGAAAGTACTTGTAGCTCTGAGAGACAGAATTAGAGAGAGGTTCAAACATTCAATATTGAATGAACAACAAAGAACCGACACAAGTTAAGTGCACTTTCACACATCAACTTCACTTGTTACAAATACAAGAGTGAAATATTCAAATTAATTGCACACAATCAGTTCATGCTGAATTTTGGTTCTCACTGTTTCATCATTAAGAGAGGGAAAGTTCTGAATGAGTTGAGTCAAAGTCCACTCGGAATATCAGAACTTATCTGATGTTGGAGAGGATAATCGATCTCTCTCTTGTTGCTGGTGACTGATCCACTTCTATGGACCTGCTGTTCAATTGCTGGGCTGTGTGTTTCTTCACTACCAGGCTTTTCCAGGGTCCCAGATACTAGGACAAACAGAACCTGGTCTATAGTAAAGTAGCTGAGAGTCTGGCTTGTCGAGTTCACACACTTGCCCTCTGACTGGCTGAAAATGTGTTAGATCTCAGAGAGCAAAGGTTTAGGATAGCATAAATATTTCTGCCATAATTCTAAATCTCCTCTGTTATTCAGATTTTGAGTGGAGTTTACAAAAGGTTAGGAGACAGTAATACAAGGCTTAACAATTCCAGTCAAATAAGTCTACAATGTTTCTTATGAATTAAATTGCAGTAACTTGGAATACACTTAGCCCAAGTACACATGTGATGTGGACTTAGAGTCACGGATTACAAAGCATTCCAACAATCAACAGTATTCATAAGTCAACTGAACAGTTTTCATATAGTATAGGCACACTATTTTTCTGATCAGAATTTATCATTCAGTTGTCATCATAACAGATAGCATTCATACTATTCTTCTGATCAGAATTTATCATTCAGTGTCATCATAACAGATAGCATTGCAAGCTGGCAAAAGTCAGATTGTACACAAAGAATGGTGGTCAGATTGTTAACAAAGAATTTTAACCAAGCATGGTAATAGCTTACCAAGTTGTGATAAACAAACTATTACAACAGAATACTCATTCATTATCTTGGCATAAAGGTATACCATTAAAGCACATAGCACACATACAATCAAAACATAGTCTGAAATTTAGAAACATAGTTCCAACTTTCATTTCTGGGAGATCAGTGAATCGTAGACAGGGAAATCTAGAGGAGAGTGAGATAACCGTGCACTCTCTCTGGTTTACCCCTGTTGTCTTTGTGGTACACTGTATTGTTCTACACCTGGTCTGTGAAAGCAGTGGATGGAGGGACTCAGTTTCCCCATTTTATAGGCTAAACTGTCTATTCCGGTTCCTGTTCCGGTTGACTTTGTGTCACTAAAGACAAAGAAAGGGGAGGGGGTTGTGTTGGAGGGGAGGGGGTTGTGTTGCAGCACCTATATCAGCACATGCCAATTGACAAAGTGCTGTTTAACGTAATTGCATCATTTGTGAGCCTCATGCATGGCCATCCCTGTGCAGGGGGGGGGGGGAGGGGAGGGCAGTGTCTTTGTGTTAAATTAAGTGGGAACTTTTCCCATTCTGCTGTCAGCTAAGGAAGATGAGGGGAGGGAGGGAGAGGGAGAGAGAGGGTGGGGCCATGTAGCTACTAAGTGATGTAAACTTTTCTCATAACACTTGTGCTACAGCAGGGAGAGAAAGGGGGGGGGGGGGGGGGGGGGGGGGGGGGGGGTGTTGAGAGGGGGGAGAGTTGGCATAGATTTGAAATCTGTACTGCCCTTTGTGAAACAAAATGGAGAGAGAAAGGGGGATGGCATGTGTTTTTGTACAGTTTGTACAAGAGGGTGGGTGTTTGGGACTGATGGGGTGGAGTTGTCAAGTGACTTGTCATGTAACCCCAGTTTAAGACAAAATAATGTTGTCTGGCGTCAGCAGGACATTGTAGAAGTGAAAGAGATTGAGTACAAATGGCCCGGGATGTGATTAGACCAGAAAGTAGACCATAAACCACTTTGTGCTCAAATTAGCATTAGACTGCTTTTTTTTTTTTTTAGCAAGTTATATTGATTTTCCAGGGGTGAAGGAGAACTTGCCTAGACCTCCAAAGAATTTCAGCAATTTTTGTTGGGTGTCTTGAACTTTGAACATGTGAGGATTTTTTCTGTTTAGCAATGTTGTGTTTTCTCAGAAAAGTACTTTTATCTAACTCCTCAAAAATTCAGTCAGTTCTAGGTTTATTTTTTAAACTATTGAAGTTAATTAAATCGGAAATGAAATGAGGCAGGGAACAACAAACAATAAACAGTAAATAAGTGGGGTAGTCTTTGCTCCCATAAGGAAACCTAACACAGAGTAACTTTTATTCAAGACTGGCACAGCCTTTTAAACTTGAATAAAGTCAGACAAATACAAAGATGAACAATCTAATAGTGGGGGGAAAAACAAGCGCAGGCCAACAACTAAATTGTCTTCATAGTAATGACTTGGCAAAACTTTCTTTTAAAGGCAGATATATTTGTATTGCCTGCTCCGAGGCCTTTCGTCCGCTGGGTCGGAAACTCATCAGGGAGACACGGCTGGCTGTATCTGCGCTCCTGGCGTCAAATAGAGACACACCACAGTCCACAATACCGTGGTGTTCTCACCACCAAGGGTGCAAAAAAGAATCCAATAGCACCCCCAAAGCAGCCAGCGAAGAGTAGTAAAGGAAACCAAATGAAAGGGTGGGGAGGAAAAAGTTGCTGAAAAACTACAGATATTATGCAGATAGTATAAAATGTAGGGGCAATCTTTGAGCCTACGCTTGATTTAATCAAAACGAAATCGGAAATGAAATGAGGCAGGGAACAAACAAACAATAAACAGTAAATAAGTGGGGTAGTCTTTGCTCCCATATATTGAAGTTAATTAGGCATCATGTGGAGCACATGCACAGGGACAGATAAGCATACCAAACTGTCTTCTGCAAGGATGCTTGTGTTTACATATGTATCTGAATAGTGTGTGTGTATATGTGTGTGTGAGAGTGTGTGTGTGTGTGTGTGTGAAAGAGAGAGACAGAGACAGAGAGAGAAACGGTGGAAATAGCACCACAAAAGCAGGAAAGAACTTTTGAACATATTGCATACAAATTTCGATTATGTGTTAACTGTAGTATACTTAGCATTCATACACAAACATAGCTATGCTTGTCACTGATATCATTTGATATTGTTCATTATGCAAAGATAGTCTAGCATCACTTACACGCCACACAAACACACACACACACACACCACACACACACACACACACATGTACGTAGTGTTCAGAGTTTATGTAACCTTCACTACATGTAACTTTTGACTTTATAGTTTGGATTGTGTGGATCCTCAATCATCCATACATTAACATAAGCTTTACTGTGTGTTTAAATTGTTTATCCCCATACAGATGTTGAGGATTGTGGTGGACCCATACATGTCAAAGAATCAAGAGGTTATACTTTAACAGACGATGTGCATCCAAGACCCATACTCAGTACTCTGTGGTATCTGATTACCCTTATTTCAAGTATAGTTCTGCCAGGATGTGCATATCATTGGAAATGCATGGTTCAAATGATTCAACTGATTGTCCTTTCCCTATTGATGTACAGACAGTAGAATTCACTGACATGAGTAAATACATTTTTGAAGTATACCTAAAACTTCATCTGTATATTGTTTATGGTTCCAGAGATATAGAGAGACTTTTTGTGTGCCTGGGTGCTGGTGGGTGCAGGAGGCACAGGGGAGGTAAATTGATAGTTATTATTGATTGTTTGCAATAACTTTCTTTATGGCATTCTCTCGTCGTCTAAATCCCTTTCACTAACCACTGGCTGTCCTGGGAAGCTATTGAATCTTGATCTTGTCTGTGGTGATCAGATTTCCACTGAATTGTAGGTGGAATACATGTCTCTAACACCATGATGGACCATTTCTGCGAATGACAGACTTATTGATAGTTTCACTCAGGAAATTCAGTTAGTGAAAATCAGGCACATAAAAAGAAAAAGAATTTCAATGGACCTCGAATGTTGTTAACCTTTACCAGATGACATTTTTTACAACACAGACCCGATCATGCGGGTCACCCAAGACCCACACATTTTGCAGAGGCTTTTCCTATTGCTTATCCTTATTCAGATCACGTGGGTCTTGTAAGACCCCACACCTGATATAGGGCGGTTCAGCATCATATTTCTCATCTGATGGCATGGGTCATGTCTGACCAGTTAAAATATATAGGTCCAGGGGGAACCACAACTAATTACGCTGCTATTTGATTGTGCCCATACATGAAATTTCAGTGACCAACAGCTATTAAGATTGTTGAGGAACTCCTAAGAGTTTGTGAGCATAACTCTATTCGGTCATAAGATGTGATGAGATTTTTATTGAGTCACTGGGTCATGGAAGACCCAGGTGGTAGGGTAAGATTAAGGAAGGATTTGACATGTTCATTTCAGTTATCCCCTCTCCCTTTTTTTATTTTATTTTATTTTATTATTTTTGTGTGTTGTTGTCTTTTCTTCTTCTTTACATCAAGTCTTTGCTAACTCATTTTCGTAATGACAGAGTTGTTATATGTACTTGATGGGGTTATGCAATGTGTATTCAGTTGTTCTGTGTGTGTGTGTGTGTGTGTGTGTGTGTGTGTATGTGTGTGTGGGTGTGTGTGTTTGCTTTTATTTTCATGAAACATTGATTTGTAAATGATAGATTTGTATTTGTTCAGTGTTTCACCCCATTTTTTAGTTAGAAATATTAGCATTTTTGTCACTGTTTGGATGACCTGTTCATTGTTGAAATTGCAAATGCATTTGGTAATTATAAGAGAATGTCAATATTGTGCCATTTTAATGCAGAAAAGATTCATGATTGTGTATCATAAAATATTTGTATTGTTTTCAGCGGGGGAACTTACAGGCATTATGTCCCCGTAACACTTGATTTGAAATTTAAACATTCTGTGTTTTCTCCTACCCCCACCCCCTTACCCCACACTCTCATCCTTCATTCCCCCCCACCCCACCTCCTCCACTCTGCCCTTTGATTCTTTTTCATGATTGTTACAGCAGCTGTGATCATCACATTTCGTAGTCATTGTATTCATAGATCCACTTTGGTACAATACTTTAAAATTAAAAATGCTTTCAACACTTAATTTAGATTACAGCTGAATGACCAAAAAGGTGAAAGATGGAGAAATTACTCATTGTTTATAATTCCATGTTTAGAGAAATTTGCTCTGAAATGTTAAAGGCAAGCCACATTTTTTTCTTTCACTTTTGATCCTTTCCCACAGGGTCGAATGCAGATGAACATCTATATTGTGTTTTCTTCAGAAGTTCTATGACATCTTTTTGTTTTTGTTTGTTTGTTGGTTCACTAATTAAACAAACATGCAATAGAAATGGGTTAAAAAAAAGAATTGGTGATTGATTGTCATCTTCAGTGTATTCCAGGAATCTGCTGTTCTGTAGTTGCAAAAGTGAGGCGACAGCAGACACAAAATCTAAACAAATCCGATTGTGCAAGTTCCCAAAGACCCCCACATTTTGTAGAGGCTTTTCCTATTGCTTATCCCTATTCAGATTGCGTGGGCTTCTAAGACCCCACACCTAATGAAGAGCGGTTCAGCAACTTATTCCTCACCCGATGGCGTGGGTAATGTGCAACCCGTTAAAATGTATATAGGTCCTGGGGGAACTGTGACTAATTACGCTGATAATAGATTGTGCCCATACATGGAAATTTCAGTGACCAAGGCTATTAAGATTGTTGAAAACTCCTAAGATTTCGTAAGTTATAGCTCTATCTGTTCAGAAGATATGCTGTTTTTATTGAGTCACTGGGTCATGGAAGACCCAGGAAGCAAGGTAAAGGTTTTAAACAACTTAAGTACTGTGTCTGCCTAACATGAATAAATGAATCACAAGACAAAACATGATTTCAAACTCTTACGTCTTCTTCAGGCAAGATAAAACACCACTCAGGACAACAAAAATTTTCTTCATTTTCGTTGTCCTGACAGCCAAGATGTGGCCCTTGCGGTCGGCTGGGCTATAAGCAACAGTATCTCATTGCTCTGAGTGTTGATTATCTCTGCCTGAAGGAGACCTAAGAGGTCGAAACGCATCGTGTTTTGTCTTGTGATCATTTGTTTATGTTTGGCAAATACCGTGCTTAGTTGTTTCTTTTTTTTTTTTCAAAGATGTGCTGTTCTGTAGCACGTATTCCAAACAGATGTGTAATTTATGATCATATACTTCAAGTCTGCATTCAGGTTATCTCATGAGGATTATTTCCCAAAGTTGGTATATGGCTGCCTTAATGGCGTAGGATGAAAAACGGTCATACACACAAAACTCTACTCCCTTTGTGGGTAGATGGGACTCATCCTTGCCTGTCTATACAGGGGAGTGTCCGCAGGCGGACCAGGCTGCGTATGCAGAAAAAAAAAATGATGATGGTTGGATATACGGTTAGAAGCCTGTTATTCTAAAACATTTTATGCTTGTAAGTGCCTCTTGCTCTGAAAGATTTACGAATGGTTTCAAAGATGCATGGCCAGATATCAGTA
This sequence comes from Conus betulinus, assembly GCA_016801955.1. Taxonomy (NCBI): domain Eukaryota; kingdom Metazoa; phylum Mollusca; class Gastropoda; order Neogastropoda; family Conidae; genus Conus; species Conus betulinus. The sequence continues at coordinate 64,547 of JADBJO010011232.1, forward strand.
TTCATGGTAAATCGAAGTTTATTTTCAAAAAAAAATAAAATAAAAAAAATAAAGAGGGGAGAGAGAGGGAATAGAAGAAACATGAAAACACACACACACACATAACACACACACACACACAGACCACACACCAGAAAAACAGGAGAGAAGAAAGTGTGTGTGTGTGTCCACAAAAGATAAACAAGTGTTCAGCATAATAATTGTACTTCAACAAGCTCCTGCATAGCTGCGAGCAGTTTGCAAGTATTTGGCCAAAAGGGGCTTAATGCAGAAAATCAGCACTCACCCTGTCAGGTTACCCCTGTAGAGAGGCAGAGTTGCTTCATCTTTGTTTATTCTTTAGTCAAATGCAACATGACTCATTACCAACAAGTTTACGCTTTATCTCATCTCAGCCGTTTCGTTAATCGACCTGACTTTTGGGTTTATCGTTTGCTTTTTATTTCTTTCTTTGCAGTCTACTGTCTTTCATCCATTTGGAGACCAGTTCCCTTCTTTTTGTTCTGGAAACTCGTATTATTTTTCTTTCTTAGCAGTTTATGACTGCGAACATTATAACTTAAGGTATCAGTAGTTAAACTATTATGTCATAACCACTTATTATTGGTTGTTTCTTTTTTCCGAATAGGTGATTTTTTGATGGGCTGACATTTTTTGGTGATGCAACCGTTTGGGGGGGATGAGTTTGACACTTCTGAGAGGTATGTACACTCAGTTGGGCTTTGAAATGTGCCACTTTTTTTTTTTTTTGCTGTAATGGGGCGACCAAGCGTAGTTGAAAATGTTCTCACTCTGTCAAAAGTAGACATGTAGATGTTATTCTGCAGTGTAGTTTGCCAATACTGCTTTTTGATTTCTATTGTATTTTACTTTTTGGGTGGTGGCCTTGTACTTTGAAGGATGAACATTTTTGACTACCATCAGGACCTGATTGTGAAGGGTAGCCCAAGAAACACACATTTTTGTTAGAGACTTTTTCCTATTTTCTCTCTTAGATTCCTCACTCGATGGCGTGGGTCAGTGTGAACCCATTAAAATATATCGGTCCTTGGGGACCATGGATAATTACGCCAAAGAAATGAAATTTCAGTGCCCATGCTATTAAGCTCCATTGAGGAACTCATACGACTTGTGAAGCAAGCTCTATCGTTCATAAGTGTTGCTGATTTTATTGAGTAACTGGGTCATGGAAGGACCCGGAAGACAGTCAAGTTAACTGTTGTTTTCATTGAATCAGGTGATTATATTTATTTTCAGTCTGTGTGCGTGTGTGAGAAATCAAAGGCATGGCCTAGCGCTCTCAGCACATTTTTATGTGCCATTAGTTGTCCTGTATAGCAGCCATATCATGAACTGCTTTTTTCTTGTTTGCTTCTTTGTACAGGAATTGGGAAATGTTAAATATACCGCAATATGCATGATCTCTGGGTAGTTATGTGTTCTGTTGTCATCTCATTCATTCCCTGTGTCAGACAATTGGTTGGGAAACGCTTTTAGTCTCTATACTACAGATTCCTAGAGCAATTCACACTGCCCTTCATCAGTACATACTCCAGTTCATGTGGAATTCTTGGTTCAGGGCAATGATTCTCATTCTTGTGACAAACGTCAACAAGGCTCCGATCTGAGATCCCAAGCCTGGGGCTAGGCTCACTGATTCCTTCAATTGGGGGTCTCACAGTCCCAT
>JADBJO010011233.1:0-12500 GCA_016801955.1 Conus betulinus
GTCATGTCTGCTAGGCGATTCGGTGTGTCGTAAGCAGCATTCCGTTGGAGTTATGGTTTTCTTGTGGGAGCAAGAGTTACCCTGCTTGTTTGTTGTTCATTGTTTACTGTTCCCTGCCTCATTTCGTATTTACTTTCTTTGTCTGGAGCTTCTTTTTTTTTTTCATTTCCCGCAAAAGCCGCCTGGGCTATTTCTTAGTTTCATGAACATCAACACTGAATGTAATGTAAACGACGCTGATATTTTCTGTAGATAACGCAATGACCTTTATTACGGTTGAAAGCATCCTTTTAAACGATTCCCGCAAAGCCGCCAAGGCTATTTCTTGGTTACACAAGCACAAACATTACATGTAAACAACGCTGTTTTCTATATACATGACGCAGTGATCATATCTTATTAAAGTTAAACCATTTTCAAAGCGATTATCAAAAAAAAAAAAAAAAAAAAAAAAAAAAAAATCCAACTCTGTATTATTAAAGATAAAAAGATTAAAGATACACACTATTTATGAATTTTTTTAAAAAAGTTACGTGCTAGTACAATCCTCTTCCTTTATGCAAGCCAAAGCTTCAAAACAAATGATCAGACTGAATTTGTTCCGTTTCTTTGTTTGTTAATGGTTTTTCTTTTTTGTTGCTGTTGTTGTTTTTCAATCAAATCAGCTGCCTTGGACACACCACGGATGGAAATTAGGGCCAAACAAGCAAAAATATAGAAATGAAGGTGAAAGGAAAGCAAAAAAAAAAAACAAAACAAAAAAAAACCAACAAACAAACAACAACACCATCAACACAATAACCTCTGACCCTGAGCAGCAAATCGCGTTCGCAACAAAACTGACAGTACAACTCTGAGGGAAAGCACAAAATAGAGAGAGACAGAGATTACAACATGAAAAACCAACCACCACCCCCCCCCCCCCCCCCCACACACACACCACTCCCCCTTCATAATCTCTGACCCAACTCACACCCGCTCGTCCCCGGATCTTTTTTTTAATTTTTTGTGTTCAGCTATTTTCACAGACGTAAGAAGTGGGTGCATCAACTGAAAATTCTCTGCTAATTACTCTCTCTCTCTCTCTCTCTTATTATTGACTGTGGATATTTTGAACAGCTGGGTTCGTGTGTGTGCGTGCGTGCGTGCGTGCGTGCGTGCGCGCGCACGTGTGTGTGCGTGCGTGTGTGCGTGCGTACATGCGCGTGCGTGCGTGCGTGCTTGCGTGCGTGCGTGCGTGCGTGTGTGTGTGTGTGTGATATTTCAATAAACCACATGAATGAAAGAAAAAGGCAACAACATCAACAACAACAAAAAAATGAAAAGCAAAAAAAAAAAAAAACTATTAAAAAAACAAACAAAAAAAAACACAAACAAACACGTTTTCACCATTTTCGGACTGCGCACGCGGTCGTGTGTTTACCGATGTCCTTTTGATTCCTCTTCAAAACAACATAATGCGCATCTGAATGAAGTTCGAGGTATTGGGGAGCTATTTCAAATGTGACCTCCGCGAGCGGCGCCCAAGGGCTTGACCTGTTTCCGTCCATCATTTTGCCGGTTTCTTTCTGTCCAAGTCGTAAAGCAAGCAGAAATGAATGAACGAAGCAGCAATGAAGAATAAACATAACAAAAAAAGAATGGATTGACGAAGGAACGAATAAAGAAATGATAGGATGAATATAATTAGCAGTGTAAGGGAACAAAAATTAATGAACTTACATAGCAAAGAAAATACAGGACGAATAAAAAGATGGAATGAAAGTCTCCGTGCACTAAAGAAAGAGGAAATAAAAACGAATCAAAATTATCAACGAAGGAAGAAACTGATGGTTAAATGAACTAACGAAAGATCGAAGTAAGAAACTGAATTCATGGGCGAAGTTTTTAGAAATTGACTAAAGAAAAGAATGAATGAATGATTTGATTAATGAACTAGACGAACAAATGAAGCGAGGAAATGGAATGATGAGCGAATGAACAAAAGAAGAACGGAAGGAAGAAATACAATGAATAAATGAATGAGTGGGCACTAGGGGGATCGAGGAAATGGAATGAACAAATGAACTGACAACATGAGGGTGAAGGAAGAAGTAGAACGAATGAATGAGTGAATAAAGGAGTGGATCCACAGCAGATGTAATGGAGAAAATAGAAAGACAAAAGGAAGAGTAGAAAGAATAAATACACGAAAGACAAAGGAAGAAATAGAAAATATATGAATGAATAAATGAACAAAAGAAAGGAGGAAAAGAAGAAATGATGATGAATGGGATGAATGAATGAATGAATGGATGGATGAATGAATGAATGAAGAAAGGAAGGAAGGAAAGGATGGATGAAAGGAAGGAAAAGAAGAAGGAGAAACAGAATATGAACTTTGAGAAACAGAATATGAACTTTGAGAAACAGAATATGAACTTTGAGAAACAGAATATGAACTTATCAAACGTGGATGAAAGGACGAAATGGGGATGAATGATGACTTCACAACAGAAGGAAGGAAGAAATAACAGAGTGAGTGAATGTTGAAGCAAAAGAAGGAAACAGAACACAGAGTGAAGGAATGAAAGATATATGAACAAATTCAAATGAAATTCAAATTGACAAAAGGAGGGAAGAAAATATCATCGTTGAAGGAATTCATAACAGAAGAAAAGGGAGAGAACAGAATAAATCTATGAACAACAGAGGGAAAGTAGAAATACAATGAATGAGATGATGAGAAAAGACGAAAGGGAGAAACAGAATGACTCAATTGAAATAACAAGGAAAATGGAATGAACGAAGAAACAGAATGAACGAAGTCATTCATTTCATTAACAAAGAAAGAAAGAAAAAAAAAAAAAAAAAAAAAGAAATGAAATGAACGAATCAAACACAACAGGAACAAAGAAAATGAGTGAATGAATGATGAACAGAAACAAGGAAGAAACAGCGTAGATGAATGATTCAGCAATTGACGGAAAGAAGAGAAAAATGAATGAATTAATCAACAACATAAAGAAGGGGGAAAGAGAATAAATAAATGAGCGTAAGACAGAAGGGGGAGAAGAAAAAATAAAGAATAGATGTAGTACAAATAGAATGAAGAAAGAAAGAAACAGAGCCGAGTTAATGAGTGAACACATAATATAATGAAGGAAGGAAGGGGCAGAATATGTAAATAAATCAACAACAGACGGACGAAAGGAGTAGAATGAACTAATGAATTACCCACAGAAGGAAGAAAAGAAAGAAACAGAAAGTATGAATACATTAAGCTCTGAAGGAAGGAAGAAATGAAATGGATGAACGAATAAACAACAGACGTAAGAAAAAAAGTAGAATGAATGAATGGATTAAAAACGAAAACAGGAACAAATAGAATGAAGCTATGAATCAAAATCAGAGGAAATTAAAAACCAGAATGGATGAACACATGAAAGAACAGCAGGAGAACAGAAGAAAACAAAATGAGTTCATGAATTACAAACAGAATTAAAGAAGAAAACAGGGGGGGAAAAAATGAATGAATTAGAAACAGAAGTAAGGAAGAAGTCAACTGAAGAAAAGAACGTGTAATTGATTAACACAAGAAGGTAGGAAGAACCAAAATAACAGATTGGACGACAGAAAGAAAACAATTAAGATATAGAAATATTGAACGAATTAATTTTTTTTTTTTTTTTTTTTTTAAAAAGGAATACCCCCCCCCCCCCCCCCCCCCCCCAAAAAAAAAAATGGAATAAATGACAGGTGGACGCAGATCAGGAAGAAACAGAATAACTTAATGAATGAACAACAGAAAGAATACAGAAATGGAGCGAGCGGATTGATTAAGAGCAGAATGAAAGAAGAAATGCTATGAATGAGTTGATTAACAAGAGAAGGTAAGTGTTGAAAAACGCTAAGAATGAATGAATGAACAAGGACGGGAGGACATACGAGAATGGATGAATGAATAAGGAAGGAAGGAAGGAAGGAAGGAACAACCAAAGGAAGGGAGAAATAAAATGAATGAACACATCAACAAAAGGACCCAAGACAGGGATCGAGTGAAGAAAGGAAGGAAAGAGAAAAGGAACGAACAAACAAATTATAAAAAAAAATAATAATAATAATAATAAAATAAAGATAACGTGACCGAAGAAACACAATCAATGAATTAACAAGAGAAGGAAGGAAGGAAGGAAGGAAGGAAGGAAGGACGGACGGAAGATGAAAGCACGGAATAAAGACAAAAAGAAAGGAAGAATCGGAGAATGAAAGAATGACTGAGTGAATCAATAAAGGATTTAAAGGAAGAAATAGTTAAACAAACAAAACGAAACGAACAAACGAACGAACGAAAACATTGTTTTTTTTTCTATAATGCTGTTTCCTGTTATTATTGTTGTTGTTATTATCACTTACCTTCATTCTTATCTAGAAGATAAACATAATTTTCGAACACTGTTTTGGTTGTGTGTGTGTGTGTGTGTGTGTGTGTGTGTGGTGTGTGTGTGTGTGTGTGTGTGTGTGTGTGTGAGTGTGCGCGCGCGCGTGCGTGCATGCGTGTGTCTGTGTGTGTGCATGCGTCCGTCCGTCCGTGCGTGCGTGCGTGCGCGCGCGCGCGCGCGCGTGTGTGTATTTCCTTTTTCTTTGTTTTGTTTTATTTTGTTCTTCCCCTATTGCACCTAAACATCAGGCAAAGCCGTACCACACGTCCTTTCCGTTGACCTCGGCCACGTCAGCTACGCTTCCACCCATTCGTTTTGCATGTTTACCAGGCAAGTGACGCAAGTACTACTGGACCAGTTTGAACGGAACCCGATTAAAAAAAAAAAAAAAAAAAAAAAAAAAAAAAAAAAAGATGTCGCCCAAGCATTTTAGTAGTATTAACGTCCCATCAGCCGCGGGTTCTTCAGTCGCCAGAGGTCGAATCCACTGAATGTCCGTATTGTATACACGGATGAACGGGCCGACTCGGAGTCCCTTCAGAGCCAGATAACTTCACATTTTCCCAAGTCTCCAGCTCTGTGGCCCTTCTTGCCCTGTCCTCGTGGTGACCTCAGTTTCAATGTCCTCTACACGTTTATGGCCTTGGTTTGATTCCGTCGGGGTCACCTGTATCGGTGAATGACCAGCGGCTGTCGTTGGACGGACGTGGTGGCGCCCTCCGGAGGAAGAGCTCACTCACGCCGGCTCCGCGACTAAGCAATTATTGTTGTCAGTAGGGGGCTTAGTAGGTTGTGTCCTGCGTATGTTGGATCAGAACAGGCGCCACTGAACACCACCGAAGTGACTCGGCAGCAGTGCAGTGTCTCCCCCCGTGTGGGTTGCCTCTTGACGACTTGCTTTGACTGCTCCCTGTGGATTGCCGGCGCCGGGGCTGCGGCGGGACTGACCGGGCTGTGGCTGTGGACGGGGTGTCGGAATGAGCGGCGTGGGTGCACTGCCACTTAAAGTGGCACAGAAGATGGGACAGAAAAAAACAAACAGACAAAACACACACCATCACATTATCCTCTGAGCGTGAGCACTATGAAGTTTATGAAACGCACGTTTTTTCGGTGGAATATTGAAAATTTTCTATTGATACAAGCGTTGACTTTTCGCATATTCCATACCCCATTATGTAAAAAGGTCAAGGGAAGTAACACTTTCAGTCAAGACCTACTATTTCTTTCCTAGGTGGGAATTTTGCATCTTTTCACTCGCGAACCGAGTTCCTCACAGAATGTTCTTTTTCATTTAAAAAAAAAAAAAAAAAAAAAAAAAAAACTAAGGCTACCTATTGACCTGCCCCCTCCCCCCCCTTTTTTTTCCCTCCCACATCACAGTCATCATCACACCATCCCCCACCTCCCCCGTCCTCCCCCTTTACAATTTGGTGCTGATCCAAATTAGAGGCCAAATCCACGATCCGTTCGACGGAGACAGAAGTCTGCGTTCTCCCAAGAGCTCTTGTATCTATCCATCCAGTCATCCATTCGTCCATCAAAAACAAACAAACAAACACAATGAAAAGGAGAACATTGCAATCACTACTAAATGTTGATAACCGCGCGTAGACTTGCTTTTATGTTTATGGAAGACGCTGTGATTTTTGACAAGTTGCCCCCCATTTTCAAAGAAGACAGACGCTCTTTATTTATTTACTCAATTTTATGTTGAAGCAGTGTGTTTCTTTTCTATGCTTTTGTGTTTGTGTGTTTCTTTTTAATCTATTTTCATTCGTTTATTTCTGATTAAATTTGTTATTAACCAAGTTTTCTTCATTTGTTTATCAGTCAAGTAAATTCAGCTTTATTTACTTACGAATTTCATGGAGCTTTATGTTAAGGGACGGTTTATTTACATACAATACACCAACCTTGATGGCCGAAACAGAAAGAAGAATCCAGGCGTTTGAGACCAGGTGATTGAGGAAACTACTCCGCATCTCCTACAAAGAACACTAGACCAATGATCATGTGCGGAGCCTGGTCACTAACCTAGTTGGGCCCCACGAACCACTGCTGGCAACGATCGAACGACGGAAGATGGCATAGTTTGGCCACGTCATTCGTCACAACACTTTCTCCTAAACCATCCTTCAAGGTACCGTTGAAGGAGGGCACAGACGAGGACGGCAGAGAAAGAGCTGGTCCGACAATATAAAGGACTGGACCAAAATGACCATGCCAGATCTCCTCACGACAGCCACCAACAGAAGGGCCTGGAGAGAAAACGGCGGCTGCCTCATCACGTCCCCCCCCAACGACCCCAGCGGCCAGGGGAATGACTGACTGACTGACATCAACCTTCTCTTTCCCGGCCCTTGAGGGAGGATCACCCGATAAAACCCAAACATGGCTGCAGGAGAAAATTGCAAACGATTTGGACTCCAGGACAATCCAATACACTGTACACAACCACGCAGGCACTACGTCTGGGCCAACGTGAGCTAACCCTAACAGTGCCCCAAACACCCAGTATTGTGTGATAATGCACGTGCAAACGTTGTTCACCATTATCATTAAGATTTCCTTGGTGTTTGTTTTAGATGTTCATAAACTTGTTGCCTCGTGTGCATATTACAGGATGAGGATACTCATTCACCGCAATCATCGTAATTGTCTTCCTGTTGTTTTGATGTTTTGACAGCTTGTTAAGTGCTTGTATAGGTTACATGTTTCGGATTCTCATTTGCAAGAATCATAGCTGCGTGGTGATGAATTAATCCTGGTTTTATTGCCGCTCATTTTAACATTTTTGTTCCGGCGGCCTGTCAACAAATTCTAGATTCTACCTGTCCGTCTCAGAATCTGACTAGTCTTTAGAGACTACGTCACGATTTGAGGCCTCTTAAAGGGATGTATATTCCATATGTGTACAAGGACCAAGATTGTGCCGTGTGCAATTGTCCTGCAATAGCAGATATAAAGCGAGGAGGGGGAAGGGGGGGAGGGAGGGTCATGGGAAGAGAGGAAGAATAAGCGATTCAGTAGGGGCATGTGTGTGTGTGTGTGTGTGTGTGGGGGGGGGGGGGGGGGGGGGGTACCTGTGTATTTTTAATCTCCAAATAGTCTTCGCCATTTTCTTTTTTCCTTTTTTTTTTTTTTTTTTTTTTTTTAAAATCTGTGCCCTTCCTTCTTTCTGCTTTTCCAGTCTGTTCATTTTGTTTCCATGAAGTCTCCAACATTTCAGTCCTGGCAATTATTTGTAGACTGCTCTACTTCCACAATTAGACGTTGTGGAAGTCTTGTTAAAGGAGGCAGGAAATGGTAGTGAACAGAGAATAAGAAACAAGAAGAGTAACTCTTGCTTCCATGGTGAGACATTTGCCTTTATAGGTGTGTAATTGTCTGTTCATGGGCGGCGAGAGTTACTTTTCTTGTTTGTCATGACGGGATACCGTCGCTGCCACTTTAGCCGTTACTGTGGGCTATTTTTCCTCGTATGATTTTTTTAAATCAATTTTAAATCTTACAGCAAAACCCTGGACACGAAACAAACATCCATTCAAAAACTGTGTGGACTGGCAGGCGTCTTCAAAGAATGCACTTATTTCTTCACTTTGAACTGTATTTTCCATGCCTACATTCAACCGGATGTAGAATATGCCACGGACATAATGGGATTCGACCTGCGAAAACTGCTTCTTAACCCCGACAGAAATACACAGGCATATTTAGGGCATCTCTGCAAACTCATCAATGCAAACTGAACATTCTTCCCTTCCATGTAAAAACGTCGCTTCAATAACACCGTTTTCATGCAAAATAAAATAATGTCTTGCACTTCCTGATCTTTGCAAGAAATTTCCAGTCAATAATATCCGGTATAAACGTATCATGTTCACTCTGCGATCAAGACCTGCTCTCTTCAATTCATCTTTGCCGTGTTCAGGTGGTAAACTATGAAAGGAGACCCCTAATCATCTTTAAAAACAAACAAAACAAACAAAAAACAACGATCTTGTCATCTTTCATTAAAGCACACGACAATTATTTGATGAAACATTTGTGAACACCTAGGTAGGGCACCTTTTGTTTTTTATGCCCTCCAGAGGCATGTAGGCCTCACAGTTTCAAGCCAGTAAGCTCTCTCTCTCTCTCTCTCTCTCTCTCTCTCTCTCTCTCTCTCTCTCTCAAAGACTGAGTTCTCTCTCTCTCTCTCTCTCTCTCTCTCTCTCTCTCTCTCTCTCTCTCTCTCAAAGACTGAGTCATGACCAGAGACACCCGAGCCAATCGTGACAAAGAGGGGAGTAAACCATTTGATCTGAGGAGACATGGGGAGCATTGTCTGTCTCGGGTGACAGACGGGGCGGGCGGGGGGGGGGGGGGGGGGGGGCGAAAACTAGAACGGAAAAAGAAGGAAAGTCAGAAAGGGGGGTGGTGGTGGGGAGGGGGGGGGGGGGGGGGGGGCGTCCATCGAGTCCTTCTCGTTCAGCCAGCCTGTTGGCATGACAGACTAGGCACGAGTTTTGAATGGGGGGGGGGGGGGGGGGGGGGGGGGGGGGGGGACGGAGGTGGGAGCTGATCAGAAGTCACAAAGACTATTTTGTTGTTGTTGTTGTTGTTGTTGTTGTATGTTTGTTTTTATATCTCGGGGTAACCATCCTCGCCCTCCAATGATGATGTGTCGTACCGGATGGAAACCTTCCCAGAAGGGGGTGGAATTTAAGGAAAAGAGCCAATCTAGCACAACAACACTCGCTTCACCAGAACGACAACAGGTTAGAGACGAGGCAACGTCAAAGGCCGCATGTGTGTTGTTGTTGTTTTCTTTTTTTAACGTTGGACGGCATCGAAATTGCAACTAAAACAACACACACACACACACACACACACACACACACACACACACACACACACACACACACACAAAGACCCCACAAAGCAACAACAATAAAAAAACCGCCGTATATATAAGAGGTCCATGACTCAGTAAGCTCAGAGCCACGTGCAAACACCAGGACAGGAGTCAGTGCTCATAACAACAAAGTAGATGTTATATAAAACAAAGCCGCTAACTGACATATACAGAACTTTTCCCGAGGCATACAGTTACTGAAGATCATTTTGTAAGTTTATTATAGCCATCAGGTTCGACACTAAACCCTTATGTCCAGTCTTGTTCCGTTTTCGATAAGATTTCATGGCTGATGTACTGATATTTTTTTTTGTCTTACTCACACGTGTAACAACAGTGTCTATGCAATCACACTTTTACGGTATTCTCTCTCTCTCTCTCTCTCTCTCTCTCTCTCTCTGCGTGCGTACGTGCGCGCGTGCGTGTGTGTGTGTGTGTGTGTGTGTGTGGTGGGGGGGGGGGGGGGGGGGGGGGGGGAGGGTCGGTGCCTGTGGAAAACTTTAACGTTGGCATTTTCTCAGCGAACACAATCATGAGCGTATCAAAACTTAACAATGTTAACACTTTCCAGTCATCACACGTGCAAAAATGTCATTGGGTGGTTAACAGCTCCAAATCTGCGATATAAATGTTCAAAGCAGTAACATCAATATTACATCATGATTTTCTAATAAATTAGGATCATCACTGGTGATTACTGCTGTATACGCTGATAAAAGACAAGTTCAATAAATGCCTTTTTCACTTAGAAGAGCTGGAAATATGAATTAACTTGTTACAAAACGTAGGGTTAAAACTAGACGACATTTAGGGTTATGCATGTTACGTCATAATTACGTCATCTTGATAAAGCAAACATTCAAGGCGTTGGAACGGAGACCACACTGTTAGACAGAAATAGATCCATGGAATGAACTCTTCATCCTGTGTTCACACAGAGATAGATCCATGGAATGAATTCTTCACCATGAGTTCACACAGAGATAGATCCATGGATTGGACTCTTCACCATGAGTTCACACAGAAATTGATCCATGGAATGAACTCTTCACCATGAGTTCACACAGAAATAGATCCATGGAATGCACTCTTCACCCTGTGTTCACACAGAGATAGATCCATGGATGAACTCTTCACCATGAGTTCACACAGAAATAGATCCATGGAATGAACTCTTCACCATGAGTTCACACAGAAATAGATCCATGGAATGAACTCTTCACCATGAGTTCACACAGAAATAGATCCATGGAATGAACTCTTCACCTTGAGTTCACACAGAAATAGATCCATGGAATGAACTCTTCACCATGAGTTCACACAGAAATAGATCCATGGAATGAACTCTTCACCATGAGTTCACACAGAAATAGATTCATGGAATGAACTCTTCACCATGAGTTCACACAGAAATAGATCCATGGAATGAACTCTTCACCATGAGTTCACACAGAAATAGATTCATGGAATGAACTCTTCACCCTGTGTTCACACAAAGATAGATCCATGGAATGAACTCTTCACCCTGTGTTCACACAGAGACAGATCCATGGAATGAACTCTTCACCCTGTGTTCACACAGAGATAGATTCATGGAATGAACTCTTCACCCTGTGTTCACAAAGAGATTGATCCATGGAATGAACTCTTCACCATGAGTTCACACAGAAATATCCATGGAATGAACTCTTCACCATGAGTTCTCACCGCACTGGGCACAGACAGAGAAGCAGGAATCAAGGTCACGACATTTCACACTGCTGCAGTCGAGGAGGGTGGGGGGGGGGGGAGAGGGGGGTAGGGACTGGCAGTGGCTGTGACATGACACGAGCAGGGATGGGGGGAGGGGGGGTGGGGGGGGAGGAGACAGGGGCAGAGTAGGTAAAGAGCGCCCTTGGGCACCGAAGATAAGAACCCACGGTCTACACAGAAATGAGAATGTGCCAAGTGGACTGCTCAGTGCCAGAGTTTAGTGCTACACACACTGACTGCACGTGTTGTCAGTGGACTGCTCAGTGCCACAGTTCAGTGCTACACACACTACACGTGTTGTCAGTGGACTGTTCAGTGTCACGAGTTTAGTGCTACACACACTGCACGTGTTGTCAGTGGACTGCTCAGTGTCACGAGTTTAGTGCTACACACACTACACGTGTTGTCAGTGGACTGCTCAGTGCCAGAGTTTAGTGCTACACACACTGCACGTGTTGTCAGTGGACTGCTCAGTGTCAAGAGTTTAGTGCTACACACACTGTCTGCACGTGTTGTCAGTGGACTGCTCAGTGCCACAGTTTAGTGCTACACACACTACACGTGTTGACAGTGGACTGCTCAGTGCCAGAGTTTAGTGCTGCACACACTGCACGTGTTTGTCAGTGGACTGCTCAGTGCCAGAGTTTAGTGCTACACACACTACACGTGTTGACAGTGGACTGCTCAGTGCCAGAGTTTAGTGCTACACACGCTGTCTGCACATGTTGTCAGTGGACTGCTCAGTGCCAGAGTTTAGTGCTACACACACTGCACGTGTTGTCAGTGGACTGCTCAGTGCCAGAGTTTAGTGCTACACACACTGCACGTGTTGTCAGTGGACTGCTCAGTGCCAGAGTTAAGTGCTACACACACTACACGTGTTGTCAGTGGACTGCTCAGTGCCAGAGGTTAGTGCACACACACACTGCACGTGTTGTCAGTGGACTGCTCAGTGCCAGAGTTGAGTGATACACACACTGACTGCACGTGTTGTCAGTGGACTGCTCAGTGCCAGAGTAAGTGCTACACACACTGACTGCACGTGTTGTCAGTGGACTGCTCAGTGCCAGAGTTTAGCGCTACACACACTGCACGTGTTGTCAGTGGACTGCTCAGTGCCAGAGTTTAGTGCTACACACACTGACTGCACGTGTTGTCAGTGGACTGCACAGTGCCAGAGTTTAGCGCTACACACACTGTCTGCACGTGTTGTCAGTGGACTGCTCAGTGCCACAGTTTAGTGCTACACACACTACACGTGTTGACAGTGGACTGCTCAGTGCCAGAGTTTAGTGCTACACACGCTGTCTGCACGTGTTGTCAGTGGACTGCTCAGTGCCAGAGTTTAGTGCTACACACACTGCACGTGTTGTCAGTGGACTGCTCAGTGCCAGAGTTTAGTGCTACACACACTGCACGTGTTGTCA
>JADBJO010011233.1:17500-32500 GCA_016801955.1 Conus betulinus
GAGGGAACACAGACCTGGGGGGGAGTACAGACCGAGAGGAACACAGACCTGGGGGAATACAGACTGGAAGGAACACAGACCTGGGGGAATACGGACCAGAGGGACACAGACCTGGGGGGAACACAGACCGGAGGGAACACAGACCTGGGGGAACACAGACATGGGGGAACACAGACCGGAGGTAACACAGACCTGGGGGGGACACACAGACCTGGGGGGGAATACGGACCGGAAGGAACACAGACCGGGGGAAACACAGACCTGGGGAATACACAGACCGGGGGAACACAGACCGGAGGGAACACAGACCTGGGGGGAATACGGACCGGAAGGAACACAGACCGGAGGGACACACACAGACCTGGGGGAATACGGACCTGGGGGAACACAGACCTGGGGGAACACAGACCTGGGGGAATACAGACCTGGGGGAACACAGACTGGAGGGAACACAGACCCTGGGGAACACGGACCAGAGGGAACACAGACCTGGGGGAACACAGACCTGGGGGGAATACGGACCAGAGGGAACACAGACCTGGGGGGAATATGGACCAGAGGGAACACAGACCTGGGGGAACACAGACCTGGGGGAATACGGACCAGAGGGAACACAGACCTGGGGGAATATGGACCCAGGGGGAACACAGACCTGGGGGAACACAGACCTGGGGGAATACGGACCAGAGGGAACACAGACCTGGGGGAACACAGACCGGAGGGAACACAGACCTGGGGGAGCACAGACCGGAGGGAACACAGACCTGGGGGAACACAGGGGAACACAGACCGGAGGGAACACAGACCAGAGGGAACACAGACCTGGGGGAACACAGACCTGGGGGAAACACAGACCTGGGGGAATACAGACCTGGAGGGTATAACTCAGAAAACGTGAACAGCTGGGAACAGACATCTGAGACAACATACACTGGACGGAACTTACACTTGGGGGGGGGGGGGGGGGAATAAGACCTGACAAAAAAGTGAATCCAGGGGGGACCACACACCTAGAGCAAACACAGGGATAGAACTCCCCCCCCCCCCCCCCCCCTCCCTTCAATGCGACACAATGCAACGCAGCAATATGCAACACGATGTGGGGGCACGTAGTAACGCAATAAGACAAAAGCGACGGTATTTGTGACAAAGACACACACGAAGCGTACACACATACACCCTCCCTCCAACAAATACACAGGACGTTAAAAAAAACACTTCCCCACGCCTCACAGTCTTCGATGTGGGCAAGACCCAAGGCGGTGGGGAGGGGGGTGGGGTGGAGTCGAGTCAACCCAGCGATTGGAGAGAGCTAGCTCTCAAAAGATCGGAAGTCGTCGCGACTCTGAAGCCAACCGACAACATAAATTAATTTGTCCCCCCAAAAACCCACCCACTCCACCCCCACCCCGCAAGCCGCACCCTCACCGACCCTCTAACCCCCATTCAGAGCCAGGTGGAGGCGCGGGGGGTGGAGAGTAGGGGAGGAAAGGGTGGAAGGGTGCAGGGGGTGGGGGGGGGGAGGGGAAAAGGGAGGAGGGGAGGGAAGTGGGGATAGCAGAGGGGGGGGGGGGGGGGGGGGGGGGGGATGTATGTTAAATCGCAGCACGTGAAACTCGATAGTAGTGGCAGGTTTAACGTGTGTGCTCTACCGGTCTGTCTTCAGACTGGAGTGGGGGGTGGGGGGGGGGGGGGGGGGGAGTTCCTGGTTCTCGCACGGTGACCATAAAATGAATTCAACTGGAAATTGAAATATATAAAAAAAGAAAGTTAAGAACGTTTAGAATACGATTCAACGCCGAAGAAAAAAAAAAGAATAGGGGGGATGGGTGAGGGGAGGGAGAAAAAAAAAAAAAGGCGGGGGGGGGGGGGGGGGGGGGGGGGGGGGGGGGGGGGGGGGGGGGGGGGGGGGGGGAAAAAAAAAGAAAGGAGAGAAGTGGTGGATGATCTAGATAAGAGTTTATGTACTAAAATTACAAATAAGAAATAAACTGAGAGTAAATACGAGAGAGAGAGAGAGAGAGAGAGAGAGAGAGAGAGAAAGGAGAGAGAGAGAGAGAGAGAGAGAGAGAGAAGGTCTGCATGACGATCGCAACAGCAACGACAAAAACCACCCAAACACCACCACCAACCACTAAAACCCATCACCATCACCACCACCACCACCGACAACAACAACAACAAAGTGGACGTACACGCCGGCCAAATCAAAAGACTGGAATTCATCACGACCGCTTCACAGACCTGTCAACTGCTGAAATTAATTGGTCCCCACCCACCCCTCCCCTTCCCACTCCCCGGTGTCACCTTTAACTTCCCCTCCCACTAAAGCTTAAAGCCAGGTGGGAGAAAGGTGTGGTGTGTGGGGGGGGGGGGGGGGGGGGGGGGGGGCTGGGGGGGGGGGACAGAGAGGATGGGGAGGAAGGTCTAAGGAGAGAGGGGAGGTGGAATTTGTCATCGCTGCACGTGACACACAATACAGCCAGGGTCAACATGCGCGTTTGACCCGGTCTCCTTGATGCTGCGGTGGGGGCCCTCGTACAGTGGCTGTAAAATGGAATGAAACGGGGGAGATAGGTGGGGGGTGGGGGGTGGGGATGAATTAACTGAGTATAGAAAATGGAATTTGTAATGGCAAAGAAATATTGATGGAGAAACAATCAAAGTGTGAAATCTAGAGAGATCTGCCTTTAGTTTTAAACGAAAAAGTGACAGACTGACAGACAGACAGATAGACAGACATAGTCCCGTGGCTTAGTCTCGCTCAATCGGCATTATCGTAAGTGATGATATTTGTGATTGGTTACATGGTTTGCAAATCCAGAACTCAGTTCTGTGTGTGTGTGTGTGTGTGTGTGTGTGTGTGTGTGTGTGTGTGTGTGTGTGTGTGTGTGTGTGTGTGTGTGTGTGGGTGGGTGCGCACGCGCGCATGCATGTTTAGAAGGCCACAGATTACCGTACAAAGCACACAAAATGTTGCTAAATCGGACCACCCAAAGGGGGAAAAAAAATCTTGGCTTTATTACTAAGAACATGATATTTTAGGCGCTTATACATTTCCTCTTTGTGTTGGAAAATGAATGTGCTGGGTGCATATGTTCTCATTCAAGTGTTCAAAAGAGAGGGTAGTCGGCTGTCGATGGCAAAAAAATCAACACCGCATACACGACACTGACCGATTCGCACGATCAAGAACATGTATGTCATCACAAAGTGTCGATCCATTCTTCTGCTGGATTTGAACCGCGAGGACAGCAGACACTGAAAAAGGTGGAGGTTTAGCAGATATCTGATCCAGCATTTTCATACTTCAAAGCATTAATAAAAGAAATTGAGACTGAAAACGTGACTGAAAACGTTCCTTATGTAAACCTGCATGGGACATTTCAGTCGACTCGTTCTGTTCTCTTCTGTCCTGCTCTTGAAGGTCTGGGGCACGCTTAGGTCCATCCAGCTGGCTGTGATAATCCCTGTGATTTTTGGATTGACATTGTTGGCAACTTCCAGAAATGCACAATTAATCTAAAAATTTCCCCACATCTCTTTATCTTGGTAAGACATCCCTGTGATTTTTTTGGATTAACATTGTTGACAACTTCCAGAAATGCACAATCAATTTGAAAATTTCCCCACATCTCTTTTATCTGGTAAGACATCCCTGTGATTTTTGGATTAACATTGTTGACAACTCCCAAAATGCACAATTAATCTGAAAATTTCCCCATATCTCTTTATCCTGGTAAGACATCCCTGTGATTTTTTTGGATTAACATTGTTGACAACTTCCCAAAATGCACAGTTAATCTGAAAATTTCTCCGCATCTCTTTATCTTGGTAAGACATTGCATTTATGACGACAGCTCTGTCTTGAATGACTTTTTTTTTTTTTTTTCTTGTATTGCACGCTTTTGTTTACATTATAATGAACGCTTCATTTCTATGTTTCGATAGATTTGTTTCATGCTCTCTTCGGATTGCAGTAATAAAGACCAATTTGCACAAATAAGAACCTGTGCACAAAAGACAGGACGGGCAGTCTGTTGGATGTCACTGTTGGTACTGATAGTGTTACGTCAGTTGTTGTTCGCATTGATACCCTTTCAAATGGGGTTCCTGCTTCGATGAATACATTCTGTTCTCTCTCTCTCTCTCTCTCTCTCTCTCTCTCACGAAACTAGTGTCTGTGAGTGGCAGTCCGGAATTGTTGTGTATGTCCGGACTTGCCACTGACTGGGAGGCAGAAAGAGAGAGAGAGAGAGAGAGAGAGAGAGAGAGAGAGAGAGAGAGGGAGACAGACAGACAGACAGACAGACAGACAGACAGTACAGAGACTGACAGACAGACAGACACACACAGACGGACGGACTGACAGACAGACTGAAAGAGGAGGTGGGGCCGGGTGGGAGCGGGGGGATGGGTGGGGGAGGACGCGGAGGGGGGGGGGGGGGGGGGGGGGGGGGACACCCGGTATGTGGGCAGATCAAAGGTGGGGGGACACCTACAGAAGGGTCAGCTTCCGTGTTCCTCCCCGTTCTGGGGGGGGTGGGGTGGGGGGGTGGGGGTGGGGAGGGGGGGATGGCGTGGCTCATTCACTCTTTCACATGCGGAATTAAGGGCTACACGCCGCTCTGTTTGTCCATCTGCCTCTTCCTCTCTCCTTTCCCTCTACATCCTCCTCCCCCCCCCCCCCCCCCCCCCCCCCCCCCCCCCCCACCCCATTACAAACCCCCTCAGAGAGAGAGAGAGAGAGAGAGAGGTGACAGACAGACAGCGGGAGACAGAGAGAGAGCGAGTGAGACAGGCAGAGAGAGAGAGAGAGAGAAAGACAGAGACAGAGTGACAGAGTGACAGAGACAGACGGACAGGCAGACAGACAGACAGAGAGAATGCTTCCTTTTTACGCCAGCCAGTTATCTGTCACATCCGAAAACATACATACCTGCATTCAGTTCAGTCAGTTATGCCCGTCGCTCCTCCCGAAAGCATAGGCCGCCGACAACAGTCCGCCAGAGCCCTCTGTCCTAGGGCTGCCCTCTCTAGTTGTTTCCAGGTGTGTCCCATCTTCTTGCTCTCTGCCTCCAGGTCCCGTCGCCAGGTGTTTCTGGGCCGTCCTCTTTTTCGTTTTCCCTCGGGGTTTCCATGATAACGCCTTGTCTGGTGGTGTTACTGGCTGGCTTCCTCAGAAAACATGCGACAGCATTTATATGACGAAGAAGTAGTACACCTCCAGTGGAAACCACCCGGATGACACGATCACAGCAAAATCAAATCAGTGAGAATGGAACATCATGCCCACACATTGGAATCTCTCTCCCTCTCTCTCTCTCGCTCTCTCGGGGTCACGTGGTTTGACACGAAGCGACAGGGCGCCATTTGTCTAAGCAGCGAAAAATTATTTTCGATTAGTCTTTGACAATGCCAGTTACTGGACTTCCAGCGACTGTGGAGACAGCCCTGGGCGCCCTGCTAACCGAGAACACAGTGTCAAGCTGGAAAATTACAGGTGAAGGCAGCAACACCGTCGTCGTCCTGCGACTGAAGCCAGTCGTCCCCTGTCAAAACGACAATGGCGGATCCCGTCTTGAATCGAGCAACGCGAGTTCAATATTACCGAAAGAAACCGCCAGCCAGGTGCGACGTGATCAGGAAAGAGCAAAGCAGCAGAATACACGGCTGAACAGGTTGGTGTTGATAACGGAAACGCTTGTGTAGTGAATCAACTAGCCTTGTTTGACACAGAAGTTGAAGATCACAGTTTACAGTGCACTACACAGGATGTTATTGAACACATCAAGCCTACAGATGTTGACAGCGAGACTGACACGTCCAATGTTCAAGACAGTCTTCTGCCTTCGTACTCCAGTCAGTCTGAGTGCGACGACATCGTTTAACCAGGAGATCCAGCACTCTGTCATCGACACAGGCCTCGAACATTCTATCGACAGAACAGTGGCAGGCTTTGACACGGGCGTGGTGAAAGACTATGTTATCACTTTGACTGATCGGCAAGTTCAGAGACGGTTGAGGGATAAGCACAGAAAACTTAGCATTCCGAAAAGATCGTGCTTCACCAGTCAGATGGCGTGGGTGTGTTCCTGTTCGAACTGGATGACATTGTTTTAGAGTTCGCCTGCGATCCGAGTTCGGAAGACGACTGTCTATTCTGGTTTGTCAAGCAGGAACACAAGAACATGTCATCGGAAGAACTCTGTTAAACCTGCGCACCTGCGCAAAGGAAGACGTGCCAGCAATACACGACACTCAGAGACGCGAGCACGTGCTCTACGGCGGTTGCACGCTCTCCTCGGCCTGGTGCAATTCTACCTGGGGTCACGTGTCCTCCGCTGAACGGATCGTGCACAGATGTCAGACAGTTTGTCGTTCACGACTTTGTCATGTAATGTTAAAAAAAAATGCATTGCTGTGGTTTCCATGTCAACGATGTGTCGCGTTTTGTCAATGTACATCGCGACGTCTTGCTAAAGGCCTCACCCTACCCCCATCCCGCCATCCTCATTTACCATTCAAACTTCTTTCAGCGCACCCGTCACGGATTCAGGGGCATGGGAGTCGGGGTCCCTGGCGGGGTCCCCAAAGGTGAGGTACTCCTACCCTGCCCATCCTCCTAATCCTGCGCCTGTCCTGAGCAATTCGTATATTACAGCAGAAAGAAAAAGAAAGAAAGAAAGAAGAGAACTGTCAACTGAAGAAGATAAAGAATGCAAGTCACCCTACTGCCACTCCAACCCGTCCCAAATATGGCTGTGGGGGTGGTGAGGTGTGTGGGGGGGGGGGGGGGGGGGGGGGCTATGGGCAGGAGGTCTAGCAACCGTCAAAAAAAATTCTTTTTTTTAATTAAAAAGAGAAAAAAAAAGTGTAAAAAAACATGAAGGGAAATAAGGTGAATACAGCAAAAATCCTATTACAGCAGCCCCGTTCCCCGCCACCCTTCTTTTCTGTTCTTCATTTCTTCAGTGGGGAAAACGCTTCTGTCCATTAAAGCGCTCCTTCATACAAACGTGAATGAAAGTAGAGAGGGGTGACTAATGAAGATGAGATTTTGCCAAAATGAATTTCCCCCTTTGTGACGAAGTCATCCGCCCCATGTGCTCTCTCTCTCTCTCTCTCTTTCTCTCTCTCTCTCTGTCACGAGGTTTTTACACACACAAGTAAGCCGTCGGCCAAACTTCTCTCACCTGCGTCCTGGAAACGTGACCGTCCTTGCCACAACAGTCATCGCCCATTTCTGCTTGCGTTTAGTCAGTCGCGAGTCAGACATTTTTATGTTGTATTATGGGTACTCCAGCTTGTCGTCTGCTTTCGAATGCCCGTGTCACAGGTTTCGTGCTCTAGACAGGAGAGAGAGAGAGAGAGAAGGGAAGGGACGTTCTTTTATTGGAAGGGAAGGGACTATCTTTTTTCTTCTTCTTCCTCCTCTTCTTCTTCTTCTTCCTCCTTTTCTCTTTCTTCTTCTTCTTCTTCCTTTTCTCTTTCTTCTTTTTCTTCTCTCTTCTACCTCTTCGTCTCTCTTCTTCTTTCTTCTTCTTCTTCTTCTTTAACCCCACGAGGAGTCATTGGGACACCACAATGAAGAGCAGTTCACCAGCTTTCTCCAGTTCCGTTGGCTGTGTGCAAAAGCCTGTCTTTACAGATATTTTCATTGTCCAGTTGGCGACGTTGTCTGTCCATCTCTTTTCTTCTCTTTTCCCCACCGTCTCCCACTTTCAACAGTTCCCCGTGGAAATGTTTAAGCAAGACCATAAGATCTTGTTATGTGGCCGTGTCAACGTCATGTTCTTTTCCTGACTGATGACAGCAGATCTTCTGTGGTTGTATACGCTCTCGGATGTTTTGACGCATTTGCCGATTGGTGATCTAATCAGTGTGTTTGACGTTTAGCATCTTGCGGTAACATCTCATTTTCGTGCTTTGGGATTCCTCTCTCTAGATCCGTTGTTAGGCTCCATGTCTCAAACGCGAACAGGAAGATGGAATATACTAGTGCACGCAGCGGCCTGGTCTTGTGTTGTGTGGAAGTAACCTCATCCTTTCATATAGGTTTTAATCTGGACAACGCTGTGGTTGTCTCTGTTGCGTTTTAGAGGATTGCCCTAACTGCTGATAATAGATCCCATGGAAGTGAATCGTTGAACGGATTCCAGCGACTGACCGTGGACAGTTGTATCAAAACTGAGGGTCGTTTTGTGGTCAGCTATCGCCTGGGTCTTAACGGCGCTGAGTTCGTGCCGTCTCTTGCTGATGTTTCATCTTCATTGCTTGCCAGGCCAACGATATCGTCTGCAAATTAAAAGATCTGTGATAGGTCTTCCTCCAAAGTTCACTATGCTGACGTGATCTTCAAGTGCATCAGTCGTAATGCGTTCAAGGTATATGTTGAAAAGTGATGGAAGTAGAGGGCAGCCTGATGATTGGGCCTATATTAAATATGATGATGATAACCATAATGGTAATAACAATAATAGCAATAATAATGATGATGATAATTATTGTGATATTGATGATGATGGTGATTGTGAAAATTATGATAATGATACTTACTATTACTGTGTGTGTTATTGTTGTTATTGATGACGATGATGATGATGATGATGATGATGATGTGAACGTAACTAACATGTGATGTTCCGAAGAGAATAAGGCGCTTTTGCAAGGGGAAAAGTGGTAGATTTGTACTTCTACATTCACGGATTGCAACATGGTGACTTGTCAGAATGATAACATGTGTCTCTCTGTATCGACTCTCCCTCTTCATGTCTCTCTCTCTCTCACACACACACACACACACACACACACACACACACACACACACACACACACACACACACACACACACACACACAATTTCAAAGCTTAATTAATGTATTTTGTTGCGTTGTCCCTTTATTTGACAAGAAGTGTGCCCTCTTTCGAAGGGAATCTGTCTTGCGGGGATAACATCAAGAGAGGTTTAATATTACTTGGATCGTCTTTTCAAGACAGTTTCAACTACAAAACAGTTTTTAAACCAGAACTTGCCTAGTGGAAAATAGTTCCATACTCCAGTCTTTGGGGGGGGGGGGGGGGGGTGCCCTTTTGTTTTTTTTTTTTGTTTTGTTCTTTTTTTTTATTGGCGACTAATCTGAAAAGAGCTGACAAATGATCAACAATGCTGAAATGCCGTGGACTTGATTTCACAAAGTACGTAGAATTCTTTATTGTGTGATGATCTATCACACTGGCACGGTGACTGAAAGTTGAGATACCGCCAAAGACACAGGGCTTTATATATGTGTGATACGATTGTTACTGTTAGCTATGTTTTGCTTCTTTAATAATAGTAAAAATGATATTAATGATAACAATAACGACGATGATGACGACGACGACGATAATAACAACAATTATATTGATAATAATAATGATACTACTACTACTGCTACTGCTACTACTGCTACTACTACTACTACTACTGATAATAATGATAACAACAACAGTATTGATGATGATGATGATAATGATGATGACGATGATGATGATGATGATGATGATGGCACTTAATTAATCTAGTGACATAGCCCGGTAGCTCTGACTCTGTCTCTCTCTCTCTCTCTCTCTCTCTCTCTCTCTCTCTCTCACTCTCTCTCTCTCTCTCTCGCGCGCGCTCTCTCTCTCGCGCACACACACACACACACACACACACACACACACACACACACACACACACACACACACACTCACACTCACACTCTCTCTCTCTCTCTTGTCTAATATCACTTTAAGTGAACAGACGTTAAATTGAAGAACTAACTAACACTCTCTCTCTCTCTCTCTCTCTCTCTCTCTCTCTCTCTCTCTCTCTCTCTCTCTCTCTCTCTCTCTTGTCAGGCAACAAGGAATAAGGCTATCGATCAGCAAAAACGTGAAACCTTAATCAAGAGACGACATGACGGAAGAGGAAGAATTCAGTGCTGCGGAAAAAGAGAAGGAAGTTCGTCCTACGCAGAGGGCGCTTGAAAAGGGAGAGAACGCCCACCGAATATCTTGATCGGAAAACAAGAGAGATGTGAAGGAGATACGTATCGGCTGTCGAACGAAGGGTCAAGCAGGAGTGTTGAGATGGAGAAGATCAGGAAGATATGATGAAATTGGACCGTTTAAAAACTTAAATTGAAGCTGAGCAAAGACAGCTTGTATATGCACCTCCACTTCAGGTGACATGCCAGATGGGGCTAGCTACCCTAGGAGAACGGAGGGAGGGGATGCAGTTGTGATCCTGTGGAAAACAGCTGTGAGTCTCAGAGAAAATTAAGCGATAATTACCGTTTTCGTACAGAATAGCCGCTGTTGTTTTTTTCTGCGGAAAACAGCTTAAGATGCCGCTGTTCTGCCATAGTCATCCTCAGACATCACAGCGATAAGAACTGTTTTTCCCTGTTTTTGTTCTTTTCGTCGTTGATAAGAGCTGTTTTTTCTCGAGGAAAAAAAAAAAAAAAAAAACTATCATCGCCTTATGACGCCACTGTTATTCCATCCAATGAGAGTATGCTACCATCATAAAAACCGATTATTACCGATTTCCCCATTTTCTTGAGGGAAAAAACAAACAAACAAACAAACAAACGCTGTTATCACCTTTAGACGCAGCTACTGTTATCAGGAATACCTACGTACACGTAGTACCTGCCCAGAACCTGTTCAGGCCAAGTCCTGAGGGGTGAGCGCTGGGAGTGAATTTATCACAGAAACACACTGTCAGCAAAGTTTGCAGACAACGCACGGGTTGTGCACCACCCTTCCTCCCTTTACCCCCGTCCTTCACCCTTCCCCCTACCCCCTACACCCTCCACGCAACAGCTGGTTCGCTACTGCTGACCTCTGAGAAAAACTGGAACCTCCCCCCTCCCCCACCCTGCTTTCCCGCCTTCCTGAAGGAATTGACTGGCCGCTGTTACTCCCCCCACCCCCCCCCCCCCCCCCCTTTTTCCGCCCCCCCCCCCCCCCCCCCCCCCCCCAACAACACACACACACACATTCCGTGATTTCCTCCTTTCCCACTTCTTCTTTTCTCTCTCTGCCTCCTCCTCCTCCTCCCATCTCGACATTAGATCCAGGTACATTTCGAAATTGGATCAAGGGTAATCCTACAGTAACAAACAAACACAACTAATCACGCATTGACTGCAAACCAAAATAGACGACTCCTCGGTGATCCGGCATTATCTGTCATCTTAGACAGACGGACAAGACATGCGCATTGTGCGTAACGCCAGAGAGAGAGGGGTGGGGGGGTGGGGGGGAATTGCGTCAATAAAAAAGAGAGGAAATCTTAACGAGTGTAATATAGATGAGACAACCCATCAAAGTGAATAAATCACCCTGTTCCCCTCTCCTCTCCCCCCTTCCGTTCATCCTCCCTAAAATCTACCCTCTAATCCTCATACCCCCCCCCCCCCCCCCCCAGACACACCACACACACACACACACACACACACACACACACGCACACACACACACACACTTCACGGAACAAATATCATTTTAAGTGTAGTTCGACATCAGCGGTGTCCCTAACGGGAATCTCAGTCATCATACGTACAACTTTTGTCACTACACAAACCTGACGTCTGCTGATGAAGGATTCAATTAGAAGAACTTTCCTTCCTTCTTTTTCTTCGTTCACCTTCAAAACAGAACTCCGAGGTTTACCGTTGGTGAAATTTTTTGCTTATAGGACCGTTTTTAACCCTACCATTAAGGTCGCCATTTTCTGCCTTCGGGGATAGTGTGTGATCACGACACCAGTACGCTTGCGTTTGATTTTATTTTCGTTTCATCGAGGACATCCACACACACGATAGGGTCTACTCTTCCCTGAAAGACGATGAACGTGCATGCATGCAAGATTTTATATGCCTGCGTTTACGCACATGATCTCGGTTGAAAGTTCCACCTGGAACGACTGA
This sequence comes from Conus betulinus, assembly GCA_016801955.1. Lineage (NCBI taxonomy): Eukaryota > Metazoa > Mollusca > Gastropoda > Neogastropoda > Conidae > Conus > Conus betulinus. The sequence continues at coordinate 29,464 of JADBJO010011233.1, forward strand.
AGGCGGGACTGGAGTTTGCGCGGTTGTTCACTTTGACGAGAACATCTCTTCCAGCTCAGAACTGATTGGCGCGGTTTTTTTTGTTTGTTTGTTTTGTTTTTGTTTTTTTTTTTTGTTTTTTTGTTTGTTTTTGTGTGTGTGTGTGTGTGTGTGTGTGTGTGGTGTGTGTGTGTGTGTTGGGGGGGGGGGGGTTGTTTTTGATTTTTGCTTGTTTTTGTCTTTGTTTTCGTTTTTTTTTTCCTACACAAAAATTAATAGAAATGCTTTAAAACATAACTAATAACTGAGTAATTGATAAAATGATCAAAATTCAGTTAAGACTAGGTTCACAATGTGGGAATCACTCGTCATTTTTTTTAAGCGTTTTTTTTTTTTTTTTTTTTTTTTTTTTTTTTTTTTCTTTTTTTTTTTTTTTTTTAATACAATAGTTTCACGTTTGAGACAAAATGCGTTTAGCGACGCCCTAGACATTCTAGTAGAGAAGTCATGTTTTGGGGGCCCCGAGTTGGCAGACAGCAATGGACCGAGTTTCACGAGCATTAAATTTGGCCCGGCTCAACGGGAGGGCCACCCAGACAGACTGGAGGATGGTGGCAATGTTTACGGGGCTTTAATGGCAGTACAATACGGGTAGGTTAGACGGGTATCAGAATCTGTGCTGGTGCCTTCTCCCCTTGTATACCCCTCTTCTCAGTTCCGACAGTTGACTACGACGACGTGCTCAGCCGTGAATCATTGTCTGAACGTCACGTGATGGTTGTCTGTATGTCTGTCTGTCTGTTTGTCTGTCTGTCGTTGCCGGGCGCCCCTTTCGCTCCGAACACACGCATGCCGCGGGGGCGCGCGCACACCCACACCTGCACCTCCACCACACGCACACGCACGCACACACACACACACACACACACACACCACACACACACACTTCAGAATCTGTTGTGTGTGTGTGTTTTCCGCGACAATAAAATGCACGAACAGTATTTCTTTTATCCGTATTCAAAGATTTGGGGGGTCCTTTCCGTATCCTTGCCAGAACGAAGTTTTAATCTGGTTTTTTTTTTTTCTCTGTGATTATCATGCACGAAAAATTATTTTCTTTCATTTGTATTCAAAGAGATAGAAGAGTCTCTTTCGCATCTTTGTCATTTTGTAACGTCATCATCCAAAGATGTGGAAGGGTCCCCTCTGCACCTTCGTCACATTCTGATCTCATCATTCAGGGTTCACCGACTAAATAGCCCACTTTTCAAGAACAGGGCTAGGCAAAGGAGACAGACGAGACAAAAGGAACAACAGATGTCTAGACAGACATTGGTGAGTGGACCAATAGCATAGCTCCAACTGTCCAGACCTCTCCATCACTCCCCCAACTCCTCCCTCTATTGCTTGTTCTCCAACCCCCCCCCCCCCCCCCCCCCCCCCCCATTGCTTGTTCACACCCACACACACACACACACACCCATGTCATGATGTATATAGACCAGCCAACTGTGAAGACCACACTAGAATGCCAGCCACTTCCATTCACCTTTCAGTAGGCGACCACTGATCGTCCACACCCGATCAGCTGAACCCAAAGAAAGGGAGGGAGGAGGGAGGGAGGGGGGGGGGGGGGGGGGAGAAACGGAAAGGAGGAGAGTATGTCTGGATTTGGAGACACCTCTCCCCCTCCCCCTCCCACACACACCCTTTTTTTTTTTTTGTTTTTGTTTTGTTTGTTTGTTTGTTTGTTTTTTTGCTTTTGTTTAGCTTAACGGTGTAGAACAGACTCGAGTGTGATTCAGATGTTCATACTATAAAACGTTTTTCCCAAAGGTCTTGCTGGGCCCTTAACGGCATACCGGACCTCTTGAACCAGGTACCTAACACGTAAAACGACGACTAAATGATAAAAGGATAATAATGACCGAAGACTGTGTAAAAAACTTCCTCGATGGAATATGTAGCAGGCCTATCGCCACGCGGAGGTTCTGTGCTCAAACTCGGTCGCATTCGGGCGACATTGGAGTGCCGTTGGTATTGGATGACACGTTACACATAGCATGCACCCTGAGGGAGAAATGGAAAGAATGAAGGAAGTAAGGAAAATGAGGGAACGATATTGACTGGATGACACGGGAAACGACTGAATGAAGCGCCAGCTGGCAGCTCTTCAGTCGGCACTACCCAGGTAGGCAGCCCGTTGTGTAAACGAGTGTGGATTGTAAAGCGCTTAGAGCTTGGTCTCTAGCCGAGAACAGGCGCTATATAAGTATTCATTATTATTATTATTATTGAAATGTCTATATTACTTGCTCTTACTGTGGTCTGCCGGGCCAGTCGTTTGGTTGACTGTTGCTGCTGCCAGAGCAAACCATCGTAGATGGAATAGCTCGGTTGGTAGAGCCCTGGACTCGTAATTTTGGTGATCCTGGTGTTGCGGGTTCGAATCTCCGCCAGGCCGTTTTTTTTGGTGCAAGAGTTTTTTTTCCTCGGAGTTAACATTGGTTCTAACTCCATTTCCTAAATAGTCCTTCGAATGAGACAAAAAAAAAAAAAAAAAAAAAAAAAAAAAAAAAACCCGAGGTTCCGTGTGCGAACGCACGCATAACATCTTGCACACACGTAAAATCCCACCACCAAGTTTCGGAAGAGAAGGCCAGTTTGGCCGTTGGTATGGATGACACGTTGCACATAGCATGCACCCTGCGTGAAAAAAAAAATCGAAAGAATAATAATAAAAGAGTTGCTAAATTAATGAACGATATTGACTGAATGACACGGGAAACGACCGAATGAAGCGCCAGCAGGCAGCTCTTCAGTCGGCTCTACCCACGTAGGCAGCCCGTCGTGTAAACGAGAATGCAGACTGTAAAGCGCTTAGAGCTTGGTCTCCGGCCGAGGATAGGTGCTTTGTAACTACTACTCTTGATAATAATAACAATAACGATGATAATAATAATAGTAGTAATGATAATGATAACAATAATAATAATAATGTATCGCTGTGTATCAATCAGTTCGATCACCAGCACGAGCAAACTGGCGTACAACTTCA
>JADBJO010011233.1:42500-50000 GCA_016801955.1 Conus betulinus
GTGTGTGTGTGTGTGTGTGTGTGTGTGTGTGTAAATGGAACGGGCATATAAACTATTACTTTACTTGAAAGCACTTGGAGTATTTGTCTATGTGTCAGTGTGTGTGTGTGTGTGTGTGTGTGTGTGTGTGTGTGTGTGTGTGTGTGTGTGTGTCTGCATGCATGCGTGTGTGTGTGTGTGTATGTGTGCACGTGTGCACTCATGTTGAAAGTGTTTGATTTTCATAATAGCACAGATGTTCAAAGTCAGTCCAGTTTGCTTTTTTTTTTTTTTTTTTTCCAATTTGTATTCTTCCACACCCTTTCTGAAGCTTGATAATGACTCCCTTCACTATGATGTGCCCTGACATTTGTGATGATGAAATCAGAGTGAGACTTGTCTGCCTGACCTTTGTTACGATGAAATCAGAGTGAGACTTGTCTGCCTGACCTTTTGTGATGATGACATCACAGTGAGACTTGTCTGCCTGACCTTTGTGATGATGACATCACAGTGAGACTTGTCGGCCTGATCTTTGTGACGATGACATCACAGTGAGACTTGTCGGCCTGACCTTTGTGACGATGACATCACAGTGAGACTTGTCGGCCTGACCTTTGTGACGATGACATCACAGTGAGACTTGTCGGCCTGACCTTTGTGACGATGACATCACAGTGAGACTTGTCGGCCTGACCTTTGTGAGGATGACATCAGAGTGAGACTTGTCGGCCTGACCTTTGTGAGGATGACATCAGAGTGAGACTTGTCTGCCTGACCTTTGTGAGGATGACATCAGAGTGAGACTTGTCTGCCTGACCTTTGTGAGGATGACATCAGAGTGAGACTTGTCTGCCTGACCTTTGTGAGGATGACATCAGAGTGAGACTTGTCGGCCTGACCCTTTGTGAGGATGACATCAGAGTGAGACTTGTCGGCCTGACCTTTGTGAGGATGACATCAGAGTGAGACTTGTCGGCCTGACCTTTGTGAGGATGACATCAGAGTGAGACTTGTCGGCCTGACCTTTGTGAGGATGACATCAGAGTGAGACTTGTCGGCCTGACCTTTGTGAGGATGACATCAGAGTGTGAGACTTGTCGGCCTGACCTTTGTGAGGATGACATCAGAGTGAGACTTGTCGGCCTGACCTTTGTGAGGATGACATCAGAATGAGACTTGTCGGCCTGACCTTTGTGAGGATGACATCAGAATGAGACTTGTCGGCCTGACCTTTGTGAGGATGACATCAGAATGAGACTTGTCGGCCTGACCTTTGTGAGGATGAAATCAGAATGAGACTTGTCGGCCTGACCTTTGTGAGGATGACATCAGAGTGAGACTTGTCGGCCTGACCTTTGTGAGGATGAAATCAGAATGAGACTTGTCTGCCTGACCTTTGTGAGGATGAAATCAGAATGAGACTTGTCTGCCTGACCCTTTGTGAGGATGAAATCAGAGTGAGACTTGTCGGCCTGACTTTGTGTGAGGATGAAATCAGAATGAGACTTAGCGGCCTGACCTTTGTGATGATGACATCAGAGTGAGACTTGTCTGCCTGACCTTTGTGATGATGAAGTCAGAGTGAGACTTGTCTGTCTCGATCACTTTCTTCACTGCACGCTGCACACTTTCCAAGTTCTGCGGCGCTGTGCTGTCAGTGGATTTCCAGCTGGAGACATATCACGCCATTTATGAGGATGGACTGCTCAAAATCAACAGCAAATATACCAGTTCATGAGTAATTCAGAGCTACATATACCTTCCTACAAGCACACACAGATATGGCAATATAACCGTACTTACACAATTGAAGACCTAACACATGCCTATGTGGACACACAAGCACATCTCTTTACATGGTCACCTTTAGACTTTGAGGAATATTTGCATGCACACACACACACACACACACACACACACACACACACACACACACTACCACCACCAACACCACCACCATCCCAAACACACACACACACATTTCACACTTATTCTACATGTAGGAACAGATCCGCACACTTGCATGCGCATGCCCATACACATGCCGGCCTGACCTTTGTGATGATGACACACACACACATACACATTCACACACACACACACACATACACATGCCTAAGCCAATCACACCTATGCATATGAAACAGATGCATGGATACATCTACACACAAGCATGTGTCCCCCTCCCACACACACACATCCACTCAGAGTTTAGTTATCTGAACTGGACTGGTCTACACAGTAATATACAACACAGAAATTATTGGAACTATTAAGTCAACATGAACAGACCCATGCACACACACAAACACATGTGTGCACACACACACACACACACACACACACACACACATACACACACACACATACACACTAATTCACACATATGCATTTAATAGACATGTATCAAAGCATCCATACGCATGCATGCGCTCACACACATAGCACACACACATGTATTCACACACTCAAGAATTCCATTTTTTTCAAAGGGATTAGTCTAAATTGTGATATACATCACAGGAAATTAGTCATACTGTGAGAGCATACACACACACACACACACACACACACACACACACACACACACACACACACACACACTCGGGTGTGCGCACATGCACGCATACACACACACACATTCACATACACACACACACACACACATTTCTCTATGGCTATGAAGGCGGTTCAGGCCCGGAATCCACATTGCAGGGCGGAGCCAACTCTGCAGAGGAGCCTGTAGGCGGCTGCAGAAAGTGGCTTTCACATCGTGGGTGTCCTCTTTACCTTTCGAGACAAATGAAAAGGTAAACTGAAGAGAAATAGAAAGAGAGAGAGAGAGAGAAGAGAGAGAGAGAGAGAGAGAGAATAAATGATTCCTCCCCTCGCCACTATCCTACCCCAACCTGTTCTTCCTTCTCCCTCGTGTAAAGACTCTTTCTTCTTTCTTCCCTCAGTTATTGCCTGCATACAAAAATGGAAACTTTGGTGTGCATTACACACACACACACACACACACACACACACACACACACACACACACACATTCACACTGACTAATGGAGACTTTGTATGTTCACACACACACACACACACACACACACACACACACACACACACACACACACACACACACGCACACACACACATTCACACTGACTAATGGAGACTTCAAGTGTACATTTTACACACACACACACACACACACACACACACACACCACAGATTTTGAAAAGAAATCTTTTTTTCATGTCTGTCTCACACACACACACACACACACACACACACACACACACACACTTGAACGTGATATCTGGCTGTCAATTTTCCGATACCCTTTCCAACAATGACTAATATCTTGTGTACTTTGAGCTCAGCTTCCGTTACAAGCCTCAACATGTATATATATGTATACAAGTTTCGTTGTTGTTTGCACACAATTCTCACTAAGCTTCCTCGACGTAAGACAATACGCTCAAAGAAATTAAGCTTGGACTCAGAGAAGTGGCCTTTTGCTGAGTTTCGGGGCAAACGTAATTCTAGAGTGATAATACATTCACTATAACGACCGCTTGTAGGGCCCCGCCTCCTATACATTACATAGTTTTCAGCACAAACTGGCCTTGAAACACCAACATGGTCATGTTCTTGTGATTGCAAAAGATTAAAGTGAATCGAATGAGAAATGCGCAGTTTAATCTCTCTCTCTCTCTCTCTCTCTCTCTCTCTCTCTCTCTCTCTGCTACAGATCGATGGGAGTGGGGAAACTGAATGCAGTGCCTACCTTTATCTTTGGCGAGAGGTGATGTTTCATCCAGTTGATTTTTGTCAGAATCCATGTTCGCTTCTTTCGTCTGCCGCCTTGCCATAGGACTTGCGGGTTGTTTTTTTCCTTACAATGACCTTCGATCTATCTCTCTGCGCAAAACAATATTAATCACGCGTGCACATCAGTTGACTTTCTTATCTGGTGGGATTTCAGCTGGTTTCGAAACTAGGACAGCCGGCGGCAACAGGAAGTTGCGAAGCAGACGATGTTTCGCCCGTACAAAGCTGAAAAATACAATGTATTCGTATTTTTTATCAGTTGCTTGCACTTTGGTGAAAAACTATGTGTCTGAAGGTGCTCTTAATAACCAGTAACACGAAAATATTTTGCATCTTTGAAACGTAAAATAGTATACGAAACTTAATATGGTACTTTTCATAATGCGTGACCTTTTTTCCTGTCTACATAGAATGGTCGTGTGACAAGGAAGAACAGTCATCGTTCTCGTGATTTACCAAGTTAACTGGAAGTGTTTTATCACCTGTCATTTGTTGCTTCATCTTAACCTCCTTGTTTGTCAATTGCATGTCTATGTACCTCCGGATTTTCAATTATATCTGCGCGAAGAAGGTTTGTTTTTATTGATGCCATCCCTTGCTTGGGTTTCAACTTGGCGTCGGAGTCGATGCGTCGTCAGTGATTGAACAGTGAAGGAGAGAGAACAACCGAGGTTACAATAGCTACTGGTAAGATCATCTAGTAAGGTTGGACTTTTTGTAAAGTTATTTTATTTCTATTTGATGAGCTTGAGTAGCCATGTCGACTTGTCTTAATTATGTCGACTGCTGTGCGTCGTGTGTCACTAGGCTAGTGTCGGTGTAGTGAGATTGAAATGAATTTTATAGACACATGGTGACAAGCATTTTGTGACTGGCTATGCGACACCAGTCCAATGACAGTCTTTGCCTGTTTCATGTGTACAAGGGTGCTTTATTAGCAACGTGGCAGAGGCATTCTGAGGCCAGTCATACGCACAATGCTTTTGACAGGTTAAATTTTTCGGTCAATGTTCAATATTTTTGCAAGATTCTCTCTCTCTCTCTCTCTCTCTCTCTCTCTCTCTCTCTCTCTCTCCCCACCAATGTTATTGGAAAGCAAAACAGAGCAAATGAAATGTGGAACACCAACAGTAACTATATTGAAACAAAGGCAACTCAGACTCAAACAACACAGATACCTAGTCCAATACCAAGCACCCCTTGGAACTCAGCCAGCCTCAAATTGCCCTGAGTCTGGAACACAGACCAAACAAAAGTAGTTCAGGATATAGAACTGTTAAAACTGCAGAGGAAGTCTCTAAACTGTGCAAGTTTGCAAAGGTCCAAAAAGCTCGGAACCTGGGATAACAAGAACAAGGAGAAAAAGAGGGTGAATGTTCAGGATATCACCAAAAAGCTGTCCAAGGTAACTATAATAGAGACTTGCAGCATACATGTCTAACTATTTGCGCTAGGTGCCTGAAAGTTTCAGGGTGTCAAGCCTATAAACTCTCTTACTACATGTTCCGAAAGTGGTGATCAAATCAAAAAAGAGGAGACAAGTCAGCATGCAAGCATGACTGACAGATGGCCTGCATCTGAAGAGAATGCTGCTGTGGAGCGGGGAGACATCTGTCCCAGACCCAAAAGTCAGAGGGAAGGAGGAAGCAACAGCTGGTTGGCTTATGCTACAATGGTGGTCAGGGGATTGTTCAGCAAGAGCAGCTCGATCTAAAACTGACTCCTTATGAAACCGTACTACAGTAATTATAACAGCACCCTCTGAGCCCACCACTCCCCCTGCCTTCATTGCTATTCATTCCTCCCCCTCTCCCTCCCACTGCATCCTTTTTCAAACAAAAAAAAAAAGAAGAAGAATTGAGTATCCCTTGTTCAGATTAGGGGCACAGAACAGACCCTGGTGGCGGCATCACCTCAGTTTTATGCCTTTCCCAGTCGTTTGTTGATATTACGCTGCAGAAGGGCTTTTTTTCTACTCTTATTCAGATCCAGAACAATCCCGTAACACTTTGATTTTAAAGGATGATCTCATATTTTTCCAACTTTGAACAGCGTGCACAACTCACAGAATCTTCCAGTCGAACTTGGAAGACAAAGATCCAGAACTGAGGTTTGATGGGCTTTGTAATTTTGGTTAGCATTTGCAGGCTATTATTGTGTCAGTATCAAATCCAAAAAAAAATTGAGTGTGTACAACTACAAGGCACAGTTCTAATAGACCTTTGTCGAGATGCAATTTGTTGATTCCCAGTGGGTGCCCCAGTCATCATCCGATGAACATTAAAATACAAAAAACCAGTCTTGAGATATTTACATAATTTTGGTTTAGTGGTTTAAATCATTGGGATTGTGTAATATTTAATATATTTGGTGTCCCATGATTCATCATTATCTTATTTTGTTCCCCTGAATTTTGGGGAACTTGTGGTAGATGGAGATACACATTAAAAAAACAAACAAAAAAAAGACCTTTGAGATTCATTCCTGTTTAGATGTTCACATATCAAGAAACTGTGAATAAAATTTAGGGTATTTTAAGCTGATTATTTGAGAAAAATGGCATAGGTCCAAACCATGAATAAACACTAGCTATAAGATAATGATGAATCATGGACACCAAATGTATTAAATATTACACAATCCCAATGATTTAAACCACTAAACCAAAATCTTAAATGGATCCTCAAGCATAGGCTCAAAGATTGTCCCTTACATTTTATATACTGTTTGCGTAATGTTTTCAACAACTTTTTTCCTCTCCAAACTTTCATTTTGTTTAATTCTACTACCTTTCGCTGGCTGCTTTGGGGATGCTGTTGCATTCTTTTTCGAACCCTTGGCGGTCGGAACACCACAGAATTATGGACTGTGGTGTGTCTCTATCTGACGCCAAGAGCACAGACACAGTCAGCTGTGTCTCCCTGATGAGTCCGATCCAGCGGACGAAAGGCCTCGGAGCAGGCAACACATATAGATCTGTCTTCGGGAGGGATTGCGATAGTTTCCTCATGCAGCTAGTGAAGGGGTTTTCATATTTATGATATACATTTTCCCATTTTATTTCATCTTCAATTTTTTTTCCCTCTCAATTTTGAATCTTTGCCAAATCATTACTATAATGATGGAAGAATTGTTAACCTGCACTTGTTTTTCCCCCCCACTACTTAATTGTTCAGCATTATACTGTTTGGTCAATCAGTGGGTGATTGCATCACTTACGAGATCCAAGGAAAGGGTTGTTCTGCACAATTCTTAGCCGCTGATAATGCTTGGGTTATTGAACAGCAGAGCTGACCACTCAGACTGTTCTGTATCTTTTGATCTCCCTTGCATCCTAAATGGATCCTCAAGCATAGGCTCAAAGATTGTCCCTTACATTTTATACTGTTTGCGTAATGTTTTTAGTTTTCAACAACTTTTTTCCTCTCCAAACTTTCGTTTTGTTTAATTCTACTACTACCTTTCGCTGGCTGCTTTGGGGGTGCTGTTGCATTCTTTTTCGACCCTTGGCGGTCGGAACACCACAGAATTATGGACTGTGGTGTGTCTCTATCTGACGCCAAGAGCACAGACACAGTCAGCTGTGTCTCCCTGATGAGTCCGATCCAGCGGACGAAAGGCCTCGGAGCAGGCGACACATATAGATCTGTCTTCGGGAGGGATTGCAATAGTTTCCTCATGCAGGTA